>JAGDQP010071101.1:0-10253 GCA_022664845.1 Lepisma saccharinum | reverse complement strand
ATCTTGGTTGGAAAACTGGAGGGTAAGAGACCGTTGGGAAGACCGCGACGTTGTTATTAGTACAATATTAGAAGAGATGTTCGTGAAGTAGGTATTTGTGATGAAAACTGGTTTGATCTTGCGCAGAATAGATTCCTATGGCGAAAGTGTGTTACTGCGGCGATGAACTTGAGAATTCGGTAAGCCATAGAGTAATTAATTGTGATTATTTTTTTTGTGTTTAGATTTTTTTTTATCCTTGCAATGTTTTTGTGATCAGTGACTGTCTTGTTATTTACGTTTAAGGCATCAAAACTGTTCGTACCATTTGAATTTATTGAACGGCTTCCTAAAATATTTAGAATTGCCATACAAGCTATTTCAATGACTAGAAAATTGTTTTTTGTGCATTTGTGTATTTCCTTTTTATCTGTTTTCCTAATTATACTATAGAGTCACAGGTTGGAGTTCACTTAACAAATAACCTCGCCTATTTACCTATAACATATTTTGATAGCTGTGCATCCTGGGATCTTTACATATCTTTTTTCTGTATTATTATTTACCTTGAAAAAAAAAATGTTCACCAGCTATTCATGGATTTTAAGAAGACTTGTGATTCTATCAAAAGGGAAAAGTTATCCCGTATTCTGGTACAATTTGGAAATCCGAAAAAACTTGTTCAACTTGTGAGGATGTGTCTCAGCGACCCCATAAGCAGAGTACGGATAGATAATAAATAATATGTCAGATAGTTTCAAGATTCGCAACGGATTGAAACAAGGTGATGCCTTGTCACCACTACTGTTTAACTTTGGTGAATGGTGCAAGTTTGAGCTGTCTACGACAAATAGTTTTTGAGGTTCTGGCTTTTACAGGTTTCAAAGCGCGTGAAAAATCAGTTGATATTTTTATTTTTAACAATTTATAACTCAAAAACCAAAAGTGACAAAAACATGAAATTATGTATGTTTGATCGTTTTGATATATAGAACTTAGTTTCTAAACATCACACATTTTTTAAAATCTAAGGTCTTTTTTTATTATTATTACTTGGTATGGAATGACCCATAATAATGGTAAATATACAAGACGTCCTTTTGCTAATATGAAAAGTACGATGTACGATTAATTTTACATGTCTTTTCTTTTATATAGTTTATGTTATAGCTTTCTTTTATTTTCCTTGAATAGTGTTAACAAGAATCAAATTTTATAAAAATATTTTAGTCTCATTTCAAATAACCTATTAAACTTACTTTGTATGGCAAAATAAATCTTTTTAATCTATCTATCAAAGTAAACTATCCCCTCCAACTCCGATACGGAACAATAAATAATTATGCATAATTATGTCCATCCTAACTAACACTAGTAGAATCAATTATTAGCAACGCACTGGTTTAATTGATTCCTGCGTAAATGTAAACTTATGAACCCTAAATGCTGTTCCAAATAAAATGTTAATTACATTTGACAGCAATAGTGCATGTATGTCCCATACAAATAAAGCAATGCGAACACACAAAAAATTAATTCACTTTAAACAGAAGAAAAAAGTGGTAACATTTCTAGGCAGCCAATTCTGGCCGTAATTTAGAATAATTTCGAAAAGAGGAACAGCTTTATAAGAAATACGCGACATCCCGGCCATCCTGTCATATCATAACAGTTCTCCATCTCTAATCTACTGCGTACGTGCATGGCCGACTTGGTAGCCGTGTGGGTTAGGGCGCTAAGCCAGCGACTCGAAGGTCCCGGGTTCGAATCCCGGCTGGGCCTTGGATATATGTGATTATGGATTTTAACTTGAACGTGACGGATAATCGTGACGGGCCGAACTCAAAAGTTATCAGAATGGCCCATGCAAAGTAAAGTTAACCAAAGTTTAACGTACCGTACGTACATATGATTGACACATGTAAATAGTAAATCACTTGCCACTCTGCAAGGATTTTCTGGAATTTGAATTACAGACCAAAATCTTTCTTTATCTTACATAGGCTATATGCAGTGTTCGATTTGTAGCAGAGGATGGTTAGGATTTTCCCCTCTCTGCAAAAATCTTCCCTGGCTCTGTTTACAGATATATAGCTAGCCTGGGATATGGACGATCGCAAAATACCGTACAATACAGATCACACTAATTCTTCCCCTCTGGAAATGTGCTCGTTAAAACAAACTTTTGTTGAGAGAAAATACAGTTTTGTTTGTGCCCTATTCAGGGGCGTAGTTATAAGGCCACAAGACCCTGCGTTACGGGGGCAAGCGTCCAGGGAACCTACAGGCAGGGTTTCTAGACGTCCTCCTCTTGGAGGACATGTCCTCCTTTTTTATTTTGTCCTCCTGTTCTCCCTCCTTTTTTAAGTATCTTAAAATGTCCTTCAGTCTCTAGTGACCAGGTTATAAAGCTCCGAATTGGCCACATTCGAATTCCTTTTATCCAAAATCTTAATTTTAATAAAATGTTCGTTACCGAAATATCAAGCAAATGGTTCGTCATTGGTAATCACTTCTATTTTCATTAAATTTTATTACCTGATAATAAGATAGAATGAAAAATGTAAAATTTTGTGGAACTGAAATTTGAAAGTAAGAAATTCTTCTGTTTGTCAGTGTGTTTTTTTATCGGATTTTAAACGAAAGGTGGCCATAGCTGTCTACCAATCTTAACTTACTTGTTCTCCATTGGAAGAAAAACATCCGCAGTTGTCCTCCATCTTTAACTTTACTGTCCTTCACTGGTAAAAATGATTTGGTAACCCTGTGCTACATGGGGGTTTATAAATAGGTGCAAAATGAAGTAATGGGAAATCTACGAAACTAAAAAAAGAAGTCGCCTCAAAATTCAATTTTAAAACTTTTTCAGAGTTGGTAAAATCAAAGCAATCGTTGGACGGACGGGAAATGTTCACATAACTGGAGAGAATCTCCGTTTTAGAAATCTTGCAACATTGTCTACGCAATTGGTGTATGCTTTTTTGCATGTGGCAAGAATTTGCTGAAATTTGATTAAAAGATGTTGCTAAAAGGGCACTAGAAAGTTCCTTGCAGAGGTGGCCCAAAATGCTGGTTACGCCACTGGCCCTATTGTACCAGTTCTTTTGGTAACCACATAACATTTTTCTCTGTGCATGCTTTGTCAGATAAAACAAATCTTTGCTGTCTAAAACTCTAATAATATTCTCCGTTTTCGTCTTATATGTAAATTGAAGACGCTGCTTGGGAGAAGATTACATAAATGTTTCTATGAAATTTTTAAATACTTAATTGTTTGACTTGCAATTATTTACCTTCTGATTCGTTACTTCGTATTCACACGAGTGTAGTCCGCGAATTTGGTGTAATAAATAATTTAGATTATTTCGAATTTCTTAATTAAAAAAAACTATAACAATTAAGGAAGCGACGTTGATACTAAATATAAAGCTTCTCTCTTTCCCGAAGGCCTAGTCTAATAATAAGATCGTGACCGGCTGAACTTTGCATGACAAGTAACTAAAATTATATGCAGACTTACCTTGTCTTCTTCGGTTATCCATGTCACGTATCGGATGCATCTTCCATGCAAAGAAGGTACTTCACTTCTTCTTCGCCAGGTGGCTGTAGTATCACATATGTTCTTTCCAACATTTTTTCTTCTTCTTCTTCTTGAAGACATATCATGACCCAAAGGCGATATTCCACACTTGAACTCATCCAAAAAAGTTTTTCTCAAACAAGAACTTCAAAAGAAAAAGCGAAGAAGGCAGTCAACGCGCGTGTGTGTAGGTTGTTGATCATGAAGAGTTTGTGTAGACGTGTGTCAGTTGCTTGGCTAGAGGAGTTTTGTTGATACTTTGAAAGTGCTTGCGTTTTCAACTCTTTTTCTTTTCTTTTCAGAAAAAAGTGTTTATTTTCTCCGAAACTTACGATTGCACAGTAATCCAATAAATAAACGCAACGCAAATGCGAAGCAAAAAAAAATTTAAACTACACAATAACAGCACTTCGATAGTGTCAAACAAAAACAAACACAGACCATCGTTCGGGTTAGTGGGTTTCTTACGTCAAACGTAACGAAAAGGTAGCCAAATAAAACGTTACGACGATTTTTTTTTCACTGGAAGGAGTTGTTTTGTACACTGCCAGTCGCTATTATTATTACTGGAAGACTGACATGGTGTTGCCACTACTCGCCGGTTCTAATAGTCACCTGGCCGGCGCCTTACAACCTTGAATTGAGCCGAGCAAGGACCCGTACTGTGGGACTTCCCTACTACATGGATGCCAGGAATCCAAGTGTGGAATGCCTGACTGAAAGTGTAGTAAGATTTCTCTTTTCTCTATATACAAAAAAAAAAACAACTAAATAAATAAAAGAGAAAGAAAAGGAAATACAAAACGCCGTAATTACTGAATGTTTCTTACTTTTCCAGTCGTTTGGTCATCAGCACTTCTTGTTTGGTTGGGAGAGGTGACTACAGATGGCTGTAGACACTACTAAGCTTCAGCAGCAATGCCACAATTTCAATTGGATTCTATGATCTAATTTTCTATAATTTTTATCCTCACTAAAAGATTGGTACCACCATCGAGTTCTAACAAAGCAGGAGAGATCATGTATAGTGTCGAAAGATACACGTCAGAGAAAATATTTAACCTCGATTGTCTACTTCCAGTCAAAACCAACACGGACCAAATTTTCAGTTGTAAGTCGGTTATTTACGTTTGTTATCGCTGAGCGGCCCGTTTATTGATTTATATTTCAGTTCTTGAATTGTGCAAGTATAATAGAATATGATGTAAATAATATTTATGTGTTTTTTTTCTTTTTTGCGAGAATTAAGACAAATGAAGAACGGATCGCACAGCTAACAAGCGTGAAAAAGCTGAGTAAGGGTGAGTCTTCATTAGGCCAAATAACAGTGCATGCACATGTTGGCGAGGACTGTCTCAGTACGACGAAATCATCAATCGTTTCTTTCCTATTCTGGACATTGAAACAGAAAACAGGACAAAAGTAACATATTTGCATAACTATTAACTGCAGAAATTACTATATTCTTTGGTACAGTGCACTACAATAGGTTTAAACACACACACAAAAAAAACATCTAAAAGAACCGAAATTATTTACATGTACTATCTTCATCAATTTGCAATATTACTGCTAACACTGTTCATAGATTGCCAGATACTATAATTACGTTCATTGCTTGTATATATTTTAATTTTGAACCAGATATACTCACACAGCATGCAATGTTTTCGATACATTTTAAATTTCTTTCGTTATTTCCGAAACAGCTCCTTTTCCTAAACATGATAGAAAAACATTTTTTAAAAATAGCTATTTTCTTCCATACTGGAAAGAATTTTAACGTCAGGAGGTTATTTTGTAAATATTTCCATCAATGATATATTTTTTTAAAAAAAACAACAACATATAGTTCACAATATATATTACAGTATTGTTTCAAACTGTTGCTGCAATGTGCTTCGGGAGAAAAACACATGCACATGTTTTGTCAATATGTGTAATGACACTTTTCATAAACCTAGTTTTCACAACATTAGGCCAATTTGAAGTTTATCAACACAGAATTTCGAGGTTTATCCCACAAAGCTAATGAAAATAATTTTAGTTCTCACTCAGTATCTGGCAACGCTGTGAACAGTGATAACATAAACATTGCAAAATAGTTGTGACAGCATATAAATCATTTCGGGTCTTTTAGATGCTTTTATATGTTTAAACGTACTGTAGTTCATTGTGCCAACAAATATACTGGTTTGTGTAGTAAGTATTAACGCATTTGTATCCTCTTTGTCTCGTTTTCTGTTTTCGAAATTCGGAGTAGCAAAGAAACGAACGATAATTTTGCCGTTCTAACAGTAAGACAGTCCTCATCAACGTGAACACGCACACAAATTTGGCCTAATGTAGACTCACCATTAGATTGGAAGTGGAGGACGAAATTAACTGTAACCTCCGCTCCTTGGCTTCATACATTTACTAAATTGTTAATGGATCGGTCCAGTATCGCTTCTAGATAAAGGGCAATGGGTACCGCTAGCATTTGATTTTAGTCTCATGCCAAATATCGAACGCACCGATCATGATAGTAAATACGGTCGTAAGATAATGTTTAAAATGGCGGCGTTCTGTCGGGGATAATGAAAAGAAAAGAACCGAACTTGACCTTCCTAACCTTCACTGTTCATTCCTAACACACTTATTATAATAGATACGACAATATAAGAAGGTTTTTGACAGGAAAATTGAAGAAACATAGAATTTGGCATATTACAATTCCGACCATATTTACTATTATGATCCGGCACTAATATCGACCTCTAGCTGAAAGCGATACTGGATTGACTGATGCCATTAAAAATTTAATTAATATAACCAGGGAGCGGAGGGAACAGTGAGGGTTCATTTTCATGAAAGCTTGTGTTACTTGCGATTTGAGTGAGTAGCCAATTGAAACACGTTACAATTACCTTACGATAAAACACGCAATAAAACACGTGTTTCAATTGGCTACTCCCTCAAATCGCAAGCAACGCAAACTTTCATGAAAATCAGCTCTTAATCTCGATCCTTCACTTCCAATCTAAACCAATGTGGACGAAATATTCTGTTCTAAATTAGTTTTTTACGCTTGATATCCCTTTTTTATTTATTATTATTTATTTGTCGTTTTTTATTTATGTATTAATTCTTACAAAAACCGTAAATATTATTTGCAGTATTTTCTATTTATATTCGGAGTACGGTACACTATTACAAGAATTACTCAGAAATTAAGACTTAGATTTTTTTTAAAAAACCGAGCCGCACAGCGATAAGAAGCGCATTAAAATGATTTAGAACTGAAAATTTGGTCCACATTGGCTTAGACTAGAAGTGGCTAAACAAGATTAAGTGTCCTTTCCGCTCTCTGGCTTCACGAAATTTTCAGTATCGCTTTCAGATAAAGGTCAGTCAGTCAGTTCAGTATCGCTTTGAGATAAGGGTCATTGGTGTTCGTCAAAGTTAGTCTTTTACCAGATTCGATATTTTCTTTCATTTTTTGAATTATATTTGTCGTGAGAAAGTTAATGACTTTAGAGAAAAAATTTCTAAATAAACCTTACCTCTTTGTTGACTTCACAAAGTTTTATAACAATCAATTTTGAACGCAGGCTTCTTCTTCGTTACCAATGTTACAAATGATAAGCTTATTTTCAAAAAGAAACATGTCCGGTGGAGAAAAGTGTTCAGTGGGTTTTAAAAAATGCATTTCTCTGGGAGGACGAACACTATAATTGTGCTAATCATCTCATATTGTAACTAGAAGCACTTTCTAGTTACAATACTAGATCACTCGTGCAATTGTAGTCCAAAAGAAATGTATTATTTTACTCCTACTGAAAAAAATGGCCCACGGGAGATGTGATCTTTTTGAAAATAAGCTCCTCAAATATCTACACATTAACAAAAGTTCGCCATTGTATTCTATCGTGGGCATAATCTAGCCAGTTTTCAATCCAGAACCCACTTCTCGAAGATCCCTTATGGTACTCCCAACGTCCGCTTTCCCAAAAAGAAGAAAAGTGAACTCCAACGTTGTTTGGTGTAGAATTCACATGCAACAGAAAATGATGTCACTTCTTGCTCCGAAACAAAAAGTACAAAAAAAAAGTAACGTTCTAAGACTTTGTGCTTGTAGTATGATATATTTTAAGAAGAACTGCTCGTAAACGGACTCTAAGAAATATCAATACAAAGGCAACGAATTGTTAAAATTTATTTTTAGAAAAACAGAATTTTAATTGTGCCACGATTTTACTTAAACAAGTTAGCACTGCAAACCTACTAAGAATCGTGAAGGCTCCGGCCTCTTCAGGTAAGAACAATCCCAGCAAACAAGGCGACGGCGGCATTGGATCGGCGAAAGTCGGGTTGACTGGCAGTTTTGATAAAACTCGTCAAGAAGCCGTCGTCGTTAGGCGAGTTTCGTCCCAATGCCTTCAAGTCGGGAGACCGATGACAGCACTGAAATGGGCTGACAACCAAACGCTACTTATAGGTCGCCACCGACCTTTCCCCAACTATTTCTCGACAACTACTCAGGCCCGTTTATCTCCGACGATGGCCCGACCAAAATCCCGTCTTGGTCGGCGTTTGGCTTGCTGGGAATAATAACTGCCCTCGAAGGTGTGAAAATCCTCCCTTCCCTCTCAGAAAGGTTTTTCTGATAGAATCTTGTGCTTGAAGTATTAAATAGGATAAAATCATTAAAATATTTTCAAGCTCTCAAAAATAAAGTTCCCGCACTCACTTCTCAAGAAATATCACAAATTACAAACTAGATAAATTCGAACCTCACGAGTGAATAGAGATCACCGGATTAAGATTGTGCCTACGGGTCAATTGAGTCCAGAATCAAACGTCGGGTAGCCGAATCACACATGTTAGACTGGTCATTTGGGTCTAGGTCGGGTTCCAAGTCTCTCGGGTTAAGACCGGACCATTAGGATCAAGTTTCGGACCAGGCCATTCGGGTCAAGTTTAGTACCGGGTCAACGGGTTTCCGGGTCTTCCAGTCAGGCCGGGTCACCAAAACTAACACGGTTTCAGTTCTCTCTCTACAGTATTAAATAATCAACTGATTTGGATTCTTGGTATGCAATTAACTGCTTACGATGTTGTAAATAGAATAAAAGAAGTTTAATAAGGGGTAAAGAAAAAGAAAAAGGATGAAGTTTTGTCTCATGATTTTCTATGATTCGCTGTATCAAAGACTTTAGATAAATCAGTGTAAACTACGTCAACTTTTTCCTATCGATGCAGTGTATCAGCAATAAAATGAGTAATATTACTAAGATTTGTTGTTGTGAGAAGCATTTGCCGTAGAATCCAACGTCCACTCACCTTCCGGAATTCCAATTGTTTGGACCGAGTGGCCGTGACTCAGTTGTAGAGCGTTGGCTTAACATTCGGGAGTTCCTGGCATCGATCCCAGTGGCCGACCATCCTGACTGAGGTTTTTCCAGGGGTTTTCCTCAGTCACACCAGGCAAATGTCGGGATGGCACGTTCAACATAGGCCCTGGTCGACATTTTACCGAATTCTTTCCCTCCCCATTCCGGCTTGAGTCTTAGATGCCTAAAGGCAATAAACAAAAAATTAAATTATATGCATTTCGCATGGGCACAGCGCAGAAGGAAGGGAGAGTGAGTGTTCTTACACTCACATAACACATTGTCCTAAGCAACTAAATTTTGCAATCTATAAACAATCTTGTAATTGTCCGAACAGACCCGTTGATGCAAGATGGCAAATCAAGTATAAGTATTTCAAATATTAGATCTTAGCCACCTGCATCTTGAGTAACTGGGAAACAGCAATCAGAGAGGACGACATAGGAAATCAATTGATAAAGGAACAATACCAACATCAGTATTCAATCATGCTTGGAGAGCGCCATTTCATGAGAATTTGAACACCTGTGTTAAAGCTGAGGAAGCTGTCATTGTTAATACCACTCGCCAAGTTGTCTCCAAGACTCGATATACGATAGTCAATATCTGTTATTGATCTTATTACACCAGACATACCTGCTCAAATCCGGATGCCTGAATCAAGTGTATGACCCGTCCTAAGAAGCTCTCTTATTCCAAATTTCCACCACAAATTTCTATCACCCGATTTCATCATCTCCCTGTCAATGACCTGATCAATACATATAAAATAATAGGCTCTTCTTCTATCCCTAATTTTCAGGCTCTCCATGATTTATTTGTCAGCTCTAATCAACACATCTTCTCAGCGTAGGTGAGTTGTTTATCCTGTGTTCTCTTTTGGTTCGTACTATCTAAGTTATAGGAAATCTACGCAATTAGAGTTAAGAGAAAATGGTATTTGCTGGGTTGAATTTAAGTAAATAGTAAGCTGTCAACTAGTGAAGGCGGAGATTGAAACTTTCAGCATCACTCCAAAAGTATTCGAATGTTGTCCTTTACCCCGGATTTCATCCTCTCGTGTTAGTTTAAAAACGAATGTTGTTTATCCTCAAGTTTTGGTGTTAACAATTTTTATGCAATTTACTCAATCAGAACTTACGCCCAGGGTTCTATTCCCGGATCTGCTAGTCTTCTGAATTGACACCAAAGTCACATACATAACACTACTCTCCGTCTTAATTACAGCTTGTTAAAATATACCATACCTTTCTTTCAGATGGGCAAAGAAACTGAAGATGTCCTTGAACTGCAAAATCGCGTATCTAGAGAAGAAATAA
>JAGDQP010071100.1:464-10675 GCA_022664845.1 Lepisma saccharinum | reverse complement strand
TATGCAGTCTCCTCTATTCTCCAGTCACCTCGTCCCGTTTCGGCTCGTATATCTTTCTCAGAACATGATTTTCAAACACTCGTAATTTATGTTCATCTGCTAGAGTCGTACGCCAACTTTCGCAACCGTAAAGTATTACCGGCAGAATAACTGTTCTGTATATTTTAAATTTCAACTCCCTTGATATTAATCGCGAGGTTAGAAATTTCTGCACTGAATAGAAACACGCGTTGTCCGATACTAAGTGACTTTTTATTTCTTCCGTTACCTCGTTTTTTATTGTTACATATGGTCCCAAGTATTTAAATTTGTTTACTTTCTCTATGTTCTCATTCTTAATTGTTATGTACTTATTTCTGTTATTCCCTGTGTTTCGGCTTGTTATCATGTATTTTGTTTTATCTATGTTTACCTGTAGACCTATCTCATCGCACGCTTCTACTAAGACATCAGTGTTACTTTGTAGTGCATCTATATCTTCCGCTATTAAATCTACATCATCCGCGTACACGAACAGTTGATTCAAACCATTCAACGTTAGATCCTTTTTGTCCTCTTTTATTTTTAAAATCGCATATTCTGAAGCAAACTTAAACAGTAGTGGTGACAAGGCATCATCTTGTTTCAATCCGTTGCATATCTTGTGCACTGGCCACAGCAAACAAAAACAGCCAATGCTGCAAACTTCATCTATTGCCTCTCGTTTTAAAGCAGAATTCTGCAGCACGGTGATCACAGTGTATTTCCACATGTGTTTGAAGATGATAGCAGTAAACTATTTTAATATTAAAATACTCTAATTTGATGGTTGATTTTGTTTTGAGAAGGTTTTGCAAAAGACTTTCCAAAGCAATAAGCTACAGAGATATTTAAGTGAAGCCGTTGGGTTTACGGAATTTATTTAAATACACCCCTTGGGATCTTGCCTTGGAAAGCTTTTCGCAGACATTTTGAAGTTACGTCGGAATGGATTACAATTAGTTCCCATACCCATCATGAACCACCCGAAAAGAAATCCTGATTTCGTTCTTGCAAGAAGCAAACAAACGTCAATACATTGAATTACTTCTGCAAAATCTGCTCGATAATGATATGATTGTCATCACCCAGATTGGTAAAATCCCTGATAAGCGTTTCTCCACTAGTCACTCACTGGTTTCAAAACATGGTGGATTACTGAATCCAAGTTTAGTTTCCTCATTTTCAAACCTGTGCAGAATACAAGATGAAATAAAGTTCACCTTAACCAAAACTTTTAACAGTATTCTTAAGTCTACAATTCTTTACAAAGTTTCTTACAAACGGAAATCATGATTCTCGACACACAATCTATACCACTTGAGCACCGAATCACAGATGGTCGATCCGTTCGTGGAATTCCTCATTTTTAAACCATAAAGAGGTGGTGATTATCCTGTTACTACATATCGGGAAAATGAGGCCTGGTTTCAAGTTTTGGAATAACCATCTCTTGTAACATTTGAAGTATTGTTCGCTGGTAACCGTTCTTTCAATAAATAATGATGCTCTGACGTTCCTTGCAAGTGCATATCTTAACAGTCACATCACGAGTGTTTAAACCTTCCGTGGTAATTTCAAATGTTTTTTTCAGTAGTCCAGTAAATAAATTCTATCTATTTACAAGCTTAAATAAGGCTTCATCGGTCCATAAAATGATTTTTCCCGAGTAAGGGTCAGTTTCGTATCACACCAGGAACCAATCACAGAACTCCAAACGGCAGCCCGGATCATCTTTATGTAGGGTTTTTCATAATATTTGATCAAAATGGTCTTAGTGACAGACTTCTTAAAATGTAATGATCAATCACCAGTTCAAGAGACCTTTTCCTGGAGGACTTACGTGGACTAATGACAGACTTCAGCAATGAGATGTGCATTATTACTTGTGTAATCACCGCTGAACATGTGTTTTTGAATAAACAAGTACGAAAACTGACAACAATCTAGTACTACTTATTTTTATCTCACCCGCTGTAATGAAGGTTAGGTAAGCGCAACAATTTGTCATAAACACAAAATTCGAACTCACCAGTGCAGCCACTTTATTTCGTTTGCCATGTTAAATGTAACTTCTCCAACATTAGCTATGCTATTCAAATCAATCTGACCTACTGACGAAAAGTTAGTAATTAACTAATACTCTGTCAATAGTTAGGGCTGATTTTCTTGGAAGCGTGCGTTCCTTGCTTTGCTTCCGATTTGGATGAGTAGCCAAATTTAAACACGTGTTGCACACAGAACACGCAATAAAACATTCGTTTCAATTGGCTACTCAGCCAAATCGCAAAGAAAGCAAGCAACACACGCTTATAAGAAAACCAGACCTAAGTGTCCCATATATAAATCTAACTCGAATACAGATGATCTGGCGACCTGGTACGAAACTTGACCCGAATAACGCAGTCTGAGGAATACATTTAATTGTGAATTTCGGTGTCGTATTTATTGTGCTCTGAGGTAATATCTCCGGACCTGGTTACCCCGGAAAGAAACACTGTTCAAATGCAAGGAAAAAACTAAAAACTCTGCTTTGTCCTCCAGTTTACCGGGTCTAAATCGGGTCACCGGGTCAGAAGCCTAGACCCAGTAACTCGTTTCAACTCTGCTACGAAGACTGGTAAACATTTATTTTAAATCAGATGCATTAGTGTTTTTAATAATAACCTTAAGGTTAGAGATGAATAGTCTGTTTCAGTGAGATAAAAAACTTGTTGTTTCCCTTCTACCTATAAATCCCCACCATCTTCATTCGGAGAGCTTAGATCAACTTCTTGAGTTCAACGCCTATCTAAAAATGCTCGTCAGTACTTTAATGTAAAGGGACATCTAATTCTCACCGTGATTTAACTTGCGATAAAACAAATTTAACATATATACTGCACATGTTACGTTTCGTTTTGTTATTTTAAGATCAAAATGGGACAAATAGTTAAAGAAAAACTTTGTACGAGATGGCGAGTATAGGGTGGTGTGTTTCTTTATCATGACAACGATCCAACTAACAGTGTTCTGTTGTAAGAACTGTGGAGCGAGAAAAAGATTGTGTTCTCGATATCCAGATTATTCACCAGATCTAGCACCCTTAGGGATTACTGACAGTTCCCAAAAACTGATAAAACAATAACTTCCATGTTTTCTTTGAAAATGTATATTTGAACGAGACTGAAAAGAAATAATCAATGCTCACAGGAAGGTAGAAGATTATGTTGCAGAAAGAAGTATTATTGCATTAGATTTGCCGATACGTTGTGAAATCAAAGAAGCAAGACTAAGGGTAAAGCATGGACTAAGGGTAAATGTAAATAGTTCCAAAGATATGTACAGATATTTATTCAATTCAGTGGCGTATTCTGGAATCACAGCTTGGTCTACCACTAGCCAAAGTAATTAGTAGAAAGAGAATACGGACGTCACACATAGTATTGATGATGACCCTTTCATGTAAATTAATATTTTTTTTGTACATATTAAAATGTTTGTTCACAAGCTTAAGCTGCAGCGCTAGCCTGGATAGCCCCCAGGATACGCTCCTGATTGAATTACGCATTTAATGGTCAACGAAATTTGGTGCATTAGCTACAGACATCATTTTAAGAATTTTGAAGATTAAACGCATTGAAAGTGAGGACAGAGATGGTAAAATTGAACTCTTCAGGAAACTTCTCTCATATTTTACATTTTTGGAACTATAACCAATTTGTTATGACGAAAACGAATATTGTAGGCTATAATAGGTTTTATATTAACTTTAATAAACCCTCCCTAAACAAAATTAATACCAGTTGCATACCTTCAGGGATTATTTAGAAACACGTTATTCAAACACACAGTCCATGTTGATAATAGTGTTATTTGAAATTCATAATTAATGATGACGAGATATCAGAACAGTTCCCATAGAAATATAGTTCCTTTCAAGTAGTAATATTTACTGTGGTTCCGAACCACTTCAGTCACGGTATCAGCATGGCCGTAACGTCACAATCGTATAGGAGCCACCGGTATGTTTAAAGATTAGCTCAATAGGAATAATAAGTCTAGAATCAGCTCCGCCATTATAAATATATCTATTTATAGTAATACAAATACTTTAAAATAAACTATTACCAATAGTAATTACGATTAGTATTTTTTTTACAGAGGTCGTTATACGTTTACAATAACTTATAGCTGTGCACGTTTGTTGGCTCCATACATCACGTGAAACGATTTGCAAATATTGTAGTCAGTAAAATATACATAATACAGTATATATGGTGACGCTGCATTTGCAATCTAAAAGAGCGTCTAATTGCAGTTCGACATTCAAGAAGCAGCGCCTTAAACCAAGTGATCTTATCTGTTCTCAGGAGCGAAACAACAAAGGGAGGCAGCGCCTGTGCTAAGTGGTTGTTGCAAGAGGCTAAGTGACAAGTGTATGTTGTCTGCGCTTTTTTCCAAAAGGATTTAATAAAGTCAAATCCAAGATGAATAGTGCATATTAAAATGCTATCTACATGGTGAGTAAATATGTTTAGTACAATATTTGATGTTGTAAGGAGATAGTAGTTCCAAGTTCTTTTTTGAATCAGGTAAGCCTCCAATCAGTAGGACCATTTTCACTCTCAACAGAGATCAGGCGTATCAAATGTAAATTGGGAAATTTAAACGAGCTATTTGAAACCAAAATTCTGACGTATGAAATAAATTATGATCAATTTCTGTACTTCATTTCTGTACCCGCGGTTCCTAATCCAAAAGTAGGACCTCATGTTCCTCCAGTACCCGGCATGTCATTTTCAGCCATGCACTCCATCCCTGGACCACTTGAAAACCTAGGCTGGTGCCGGACAGGTGCGGACATGATAAAAGGCAAAGAAGTTCATGTATCTTGCGTAGTTGACCATGAGAATAGGACCCAAAGAACGTATGATACTACGGCTCCCCTCTCCTAGTTTCCTGAGTTGTTCTCGTCAGGATGCATCACGCCTTGCATGTTATTAGAAAGGCTCTTTCCGTTGTACATCCTGGCGAAATGCGCGTTATTTCGTGTGATGAACCACTGTTCAAGGTAGTCAAGAAAATACAATGGACGTGGGTTGAATACTACGACGAATGTGCTTTTAGTTTTTATAACTGCACTTTAAGATGACCATTAAGCGACTTGATTTACAGCAGCGGATGAACCTCAGCCCTGACTAGAGCTCATATGGCTAACAGCGGAACAGTGGGCTCATTTATGAAAGTAGTCCAATTGAAGAAAATACTTTACTCCCAGTAAGTATGCGCTCCCTCCAAACTTCAGCGAGACTCCTACTATGATTGGTGCTCAATTGTGGATAGCCAAAATCGGAGTCTACAAGAATGGAGTCAGAAAAGAAGAACATTCACTTCGTTTTGTGCAAGTGGAGCTCAGAATTTCCGCCTGGGATCGATCTATCCCTTCTCTACATAGAATTTTTGGCTAACGTTTGCCTATTTATTTTCTCCGGACCACGATAATTACGCCGCGAGATATGGTTGGTGTTGAGGAACCAGAACAGAACACTTTTATACGAATTTCTCAAGGGAAATCTCACAGTGCAGTAGGTACAAAGCTCTTTCATCAAATTACCCATCTACAAATACCATGAGCAGAGTGATGCGTTACTTGAAGGTAAAGGAGAATCCAACGCAACTTTTGAAATGGATTTTCACGTGTTATTGAAGAACTCCACGCTGCTGTGAAGACGCTGGTCCAAAGGAAACAACACTCGATATCATGAGAAACAACCTAACAAACAGACATCATTTGTGGAGTATGATTAATGTATCGTATCCACAATGAGTGAAATTGCGAATTTCTTTTCCGACAGCATCGTGGACTTCTTTGGGTCAGACAGCAGATTGCAGATTTTGCAGCAGCTAGTTCTGTAAAAAAAGGAGTCTGGACTACAACAAAGGAGAGAGAGCTATTCCAACAACACTTGATAGGCCGAACAGCGGCTATTGATAATGTAATTAGGAGGAACGAGTTTCCTCTTTTAAGCGTTTCTCCTGTGAAAGTAAAATCACGTAAAAAGAAACACTTTCTCTCCTTTAAATCCGAATAGAATTTGATTTTCATGGATGTATAGGTCTATAGCCTGCCAAGTGAGAGATGGTGACATAAGATTTTTTCCACCATGAAAACCAACCTTATTTACCATCTTCATCGGAAAATGGCAACACGAGGTGAAAAGGAAATATAAGAGGAAGTCAATCAGTAGTTGTTATGGTTATTGTCAATCGTGCGGTTGTGGTCAACATATTACGGCCTGGAATTTCTCGAAAATTTGCTGACTAAGCGACGTTATTTGTGTCGTATATTGATCAGAAACTTGTGCACTCAGTTCGACTGGTAGACATAGCTTGGGACGTTGGCTGTAACAGCAGCCTCAAAAGCAGTTAGTCACCAGAAAAGAGGAAAAGAAATTAGAGGGAGAATTGAAGAGCAAAGAAGTGTTCCACAAAATAGGCAAAACATCCTTGACGAAAAGGTTGTAACTTTTCTCTCTTGTTGCTGAGAACATAAAGTTTTCGTTTCCCGGGGTTGTAATTACCTCTGCGGAAGTCAACTAAGGAGCATAGTGGAAACAAATTTAGATCGACTGGCGCCATATAACCACAAAGAGATGGCACAAGATCGTTGTTGCATACTTCGGATTGTCTACAAGAATCGATGCAGGCATTCTTGCTGTGTCACCCAAAAGCTCGGTGTGAATGTTTGTTGGTGGCCTCCGGAACGATAAAAGCTTCCGTAATGTTGATGCAACGAAAATCGCCAAACGACTGCGTCACTGGCCTTATAGCTTTCCACGTCCTTATCAATTATAACACCACGTCTAGCTTCGCAGGAAGAAGGAAATGCTTTGCATGAGCGGTCTGGAATTCCTTTCAAGTTGATATTGCTCTTTCTGTCGAGAAAATATTTGAATTACTGCCCAAATCAAACGCTATGTCTGTACGATTGGTGTAGTTCATAGACATGTGTGAACGACTCTAGAAAGTTTCTCTTCCGCCGGAAATGAAGATAAATTGAAAATATCCCACTAACAGAAAACACTTTCTTCGAGTGACTTATCAAGTTGGCCACGTATAGGGGTGTACTCTGGAAAAGTTTCCGGAGTTACCTAATCCATTAGGCTTCGATTGGCTTCTTCAAGACGGCGTATAGACGAAATTGCTAACACTACCATCAATCAGCAAGTGAGGCATGTAGACAAATATCGAAGTGTAGGTATGTGGAGAATTGTGCGGGCAACTGAAAATGTTTTCGAGGCAAGCTGCGGTGCACTTAACTTTGCAAATATGGTGGTTGCGAGGAGTGAAGTCTATTAATTTCAGTCCGATATTTTCTATTTTTTGCAGGGAATAGCTGTATGCTCACGCTTATTCGTAGCCTTAATTAATTTCCTTTCAGTGCTACATTTTGCAGGCATAACAGTGAGTAATTTTGTGCACAGGAAAGCAAATCTTGTAACTGCGAAGACTGAGTATGCGAGTTCAAGATTGCTTCATTGATTTTAAATGTCAGAGTTCAACCACTGCAAGTGTTGTTGTTATATAAAATTAAATGTTTGCGGTGCTTAGAACTTTGCAGATGCGGTGGCTTTGATGAGGAAGAGAAAATTTATGTTACTTCCAAACATATTTTGTAATGTTTTCGTATTTATTGTTCATAGTTGTCTGTAGTACAGGGTGGTAATGTGCACGAACAAACTTCGAGGGATGAGAGTACATAAAGAAATAAGGGAAGAGGCCAAGTGACTGGAATGGAAATTAACAATGAGTGCACAACGGTTTGGTCAAAGGAAGTAGGCGACTCCACAAAAAATATATGAAATGTGACAGTACGTCTAAAGGATGAACATGACCTTTAGAATAAGCGTGTATATTCTAGAGCATTATTATCTAAAATTACAACTTAACTTTCTAAGATTGCACAGAACTTGCGGATGCGACGACTACGACAACTGTCAATGTTCGAGAGATATTCATGAAATGTTATATTTAATTATTCATATGTTGGTGCAGATCAAATACCAATAAGAGGAAAGGTTTATGTGTAAAATTTAATATTTTGCATTAATTTGTGAGTAATTTAATTTGTGTCTTCTTTGTTCCTGAAAGTTAGACAACATTTATAAATGCATCGTAATAGATAAAGCAGCGTCGATAGATCATTATATTGATTTTTCATCTAGGATTAATTACTTTCTGTCGTGAAAATCCGTAGTTTTTATTCTATAATGAAAACATGTCACTCACTGGATATGTTCTGTGTGCCGAGATTTCGAACTTTTCCAATGGTCCTTCTTCACTCCAATGTTTCGACTTCATACAATACTATACTTCACATAAATATTTAATCAATTTTTTTTCCTCATATTTTCTTTCATCAGTCTACAGAAAATACTCTTCCTACATGTTTTGCCATTTCTACTTCAGCATTTATCTGTTTACACTTCATATACTTTCCAGATTCTTGAAGTTAGACGATTGTTCTACTTCTTCTCTTGCAATTTTGACGTTGCCCATGGCTCTGTTTCTTGCAATTATTATTCCTAAAGTTTTATTTGAATTCTATAGATTATATTCTAGATATATTAAATGTTCTAGATAGATTAAATAAAGTTTACAATAGACAACATCCTTGTCGTACTAATATACCTCTGAAGATTAATCAGCAAACATTACTGCAACTACATCGATGTATTGATCTTTCTTAACTAATTTTGATCCGCGCTTCCAGACGATAGCAACTGCTCCGGAAGCGAACGAAATACAGACATCAAGATCTCAACAAATAAATAATAATTATAACACGCCACGGTATCATAATTAAATCCACTGACAGCAACATTGTAACTAGAATTCACAAGGAACATAGGAATTATTCGACTCATATGCACACCTCAGCCGGCTTTCCACCAAATCAGTGAAAATTCCACCACCACCATCTTGACTTCCACAACTATCAGTAGTGATCATAGGACTAGACTCAAACATAGCCGATGACGAAATAGAAGCAGAACTGCGTAAATAGGTATACATAATTACTAAGTATACACGAAACTCGACTAAAATTAGAAAAGATAATTATATAGTACGCGTTCTAACTCCAGATCAACAGACACTATATCAACTGATCAAATTCGGTGCACTCATATATCAACGCCGAAACAATGACCAATCCACTTCCAAATGTCGCAATCAACTCTAGTTCGGTTATTGCTGAGAAAAGCACACCAAAAGAACACGCAGAGATCTAGTCAAGCTACCTAAATGCAGCAAAGGTAATAATTCACATCTAACGTTTTCCTACCAATGTCGACGTAGGTCTAAACCAAACCCTAATGACCCAAATGACCGTAATTTTCTATCAGTTCCATAACGTCTTCCTCCAAATACACAACCACCCACAGATTATCCTATCCACCCAGACCCTACCCTAGAACAAACTATTGCTTTCTTAACACCGACCTTACAAAACCCTTACCCTTTCAACAGGGCTACCATGTTTACCAAATCACCATTGCCGCCCTAGACGCTTTTAAAATACAACTTAAAGCTACCTATTCCTGTCATATCTTCTCCATTGCACTCGCAAACTCAGAGTAAACACCAACCCATTATCACCCACAAATCACTTAAATGTTAAATGTAGGTCTCATCTATCTTATCATACATGCCTAAGAGACGCCCCTAAGGGAGAAGACGTATCATTCATTCACTTGTCTTAGATGTGTTCAAGTATTGTATAGTAACTTTCACGTGCCATATCATAATAGTCGACTCCCTTAAACCAAGTTAATGTATATATGCACAATGTTTATAATGTCCAAGATGAGGATAAATAAATAAATGAGGATAATGAAAAACATTCTTAAAACCTCGTAGACCAGCCACCCATTCTTAGCCTTCCTCCCTGGATTCGTTCTCTACAAATGTCTGGAATAAGAGCGTAACCATTACAATAGATTGTGGCTACATTTCAAGGACCAGCAACCCTGAAGAAAAAAGTGACAACTCTCATCAAGTCATCTAGCTGGTAACAAGATGCTTCTTTGGTTTTTGAGTAACCCGTGGCTACTAGATTTTTGAACTTAAATATCAAAACTCAAAATTCCTCTTAATACAGTTATTGAATATGTCCCACGAGAACTCATTCACTGCAATATAACTACTCG
>JAGDQP010071099.1:0-10675 GCA_022664845.1 Lepisma saccharinum | reverse complement strand
CTTCAAAAGCACGTGCTCCTGTACAAAAACCCATTAGTTTTAGCGCAGCTAGAAATGGGGAAGCGTGATAAGTCTAGCTATTATGAGGTCTATGATAATAGATGTATTAATAAGAACAAGAGTCCCTTCCTATACTATCCGTTAATGATCTGTGTTTATAAAATTTATGTAGAGAGGACCTCCTCATAATCATTTGGTTATTCTCTAAAGGTTTACCATGCCATTGTGTACCAAAGCTAAATAGTTGACGAGCCAAATTATGGTGAATGCATATTTGAATTTAAACATTGCGGCAGTTAACTTTTCTCGCATGTTTTTCCACCAGTTCATGGACTACTACATCAAACATGCATGAATTGAAGGGATGTACATTCATTTAAAACACAGAGTTTTATCTTTTTATTTCACTTGCTCTTGCATTTATTTTATTTTATTTTATTTTTTTCCCGTCGTTGAGGCCATTACATTTATTTTCGTGGGACGTGAAATGCAAAAAGGGATTTTCTGCGTTTCTGGGATGAGGATGGGAGGAAACAGGAAGCGGAAGAGTTGTGATCCTGTTCCTCCCGATTAGGAATATTCAGTAAAACGTGGAAGTAGTAGCTTTCAGATAACTCTTTAAATTTCCAGTATTTTTGTACACAAGCTGCAGATAATACTGCTTAAAATGAAGAGAGATGGATGAAAAAGACCATCTCTTAATTTTGTGAACGTGAACCAAATCACTAAATTTTGAACAAGCACATTACACAAGGACACCAATTTGTTTTGTGGTTATTAATCAGTTCAGAAATTTATTCTTAAATATTTTTTTTTCTTTTTAATTTTACATGTCATTTGCAGCTGTGTAAGGCTGTTAAACCTGCCCCCGTGGTTCAGTGGTAAACAGATTTCTGCTTAGTGTTGTGGAGATAAGCTGGTTCGAGCGCTGCGGCCAACCTAGGGTTTTCCACGACTTTGTGAGATATAGCAGACGAATAGTGGGATGGTACCTGGACTAAGCCCAGCTGCTCTCCCTACTCTGTTCTCCGATGAGTGCTCGCCGAGGAACGTCACCTTTCTAACTTGTGACGTGGTTAGGCCGTAATCTGTAAATAAACTAAAGTAATGATATATTGTGAACACAAGATGCACATGAATTGTTCTGAATTGTTGGAAGAAGTGGTTTAAAAGTAAACGAGCAGTACTAAGTGCATAAGAAGGGTTTAAAATTCACTTTTAGAAAGAGATGATAAACTTCCTACAGTTCTTGTACAGTCGACATTTCCGGAGTAAGTGACAAGAGCAATTTTAGCAAGGGAAGAATAACTTTCGAGTCCGATTGTACATACTACTTCATTTTTCACACAAAACTAAGATAATTTCAGCAAGAATTTGTACAAAAACTTGAAAAATATTTTTTTACAGTGTATGGATGATATATCTCAAAATTTGTTTGAACAGTTATATACATTATATTTATTGTTGTTGTTAGCCATGAGTGTCCCATATCTAGGCAAAGACCTCTTCTAGATGCCTCAATTTGCTTTGTCTCGTGTTCACAGAGATCGTCCTTCGAGATCATGAAGTTTATCAAATTATGTTCTTTTTTTGTGAGGAAGAATTATAAATATCTTGTTAATTGTTATTCGTGTTGGTATTTCACTAAATTAGTTTAGTGGCATGACTGTGTATTTTTTCAATTACAGTACACAGCTTACTATGTAATCCTTCGTATTTGTGTACTATATTTGGAAATATAACTGTTTACATCACCTTATTATTATTAATAATAATAATTCATTATTATTCAAAGTATTGTTTCATGTCTTGTCGGACTGTTATGAATTTGAATTGAATTTGCATTTAGTTTTTAAGGCATTTAGGCAACTTAGGCTCAGGCCGATTATGCGTTTGAAATTCTCTGATACGTACTAAATTGGTTGTTAGGTATTTCCAGTATGAAGATTCAACTAGGGGAAGAGGAGGAGTTTTACCTTCAAAGATGATCACACTTTATTTAATTCACAATAGAAGCCCTTTGTAGTATCTTTCCTTGTAAAAAAAAAAAAAAGCAGGGTAACGTCCTCTGAGGAAGATAGTTTTCGCAGACATCACAAGAGAGGTCTTCCCTCGTTTGCCTTAGGAAGTGGTTTACGGAATTTGGAAAGGGAAGAGATGCCGTTTTTTTCGAAATTCTTTGCTTTTTTCTCTATTCAGCATCATTTGAGTATGAGAGAAAGAGAGAGAGAGAGAGAGAGGGAAGAAAAAGAACTACGTTCAACAGTGGAAGAAAGAGAGAAAGAGCATGGAAAAGTTGTTGGCAGTATGCTTGCATTTCCGTAAAACTTCAGAGAAATTTATTGTCCTTTGAGAGGACTGCACTTTTTTTTTCTTCTGCGTTTCAAGTATTCTCCCGGAGAGCCTGTTGCTGCTTTGTTTAAGAATCGAGGTATCATCATCTGCTATATCAGCGTTTCTTTACAGTCTTCACACGTATTTGCAGAACGCTTTCGTAGCGAATTTCAATAGAATTGTTCTTGAGCTGCATGTATCGTATGCATTCTACTGCATGACCACCTATAACTGATTTTTGATTACAGGTTACTGAATGAAATAAAAATATTGCGTGTTCTCAAAGCAGAATACATGGCTGTTTCTGGTTTTATCTATAGTCTGAATACTTAACGAAGTGTGTTTTTCTTTTACATGTATTTGGGAAGAGTTTATCTTCTAACGAATGTACTTAGAAAGTAAAATGTACTTTTCTGTCCATAGCAATATACCGTACAATGCATACTGCGTAAAATTTATGCGATGTAGTTACTATAGCTCCGTACTGATATAATATGAAGCAAGATACTGATATGAATTAGTGCAGTGTTAAAAAGGAGTGCATTTCATGTAATTTATAGCATGTCTGTTGACCAACTTAAAAAAAAAATATCCGAAATAAAAAAATATATAAGGATTGGTTACTTCTAAACTCCCGTGTAAGAGCCATTAATGGTTGTAATCTTAAAAGAAAACACTGTTTAGTATACTAAGATTCATTAGAAGAAACTATATTTTAAAAATCCACAAAATTTGTATAATGATAAAATCAAACTCTTTAATTCAAACTGGCTAGATAACTCTAGCACACTCCAGAGTTACATAGTCAATAAACCGTGTCGCAAGCAAGTAGTGCTTTCCAAAGAAAGTGGCTTAATTTGGATTTCTAAAGGCAATGCTGTATAAGATGAAAACAATCGTGTAAACGTTTATTCAAAATGATGGTTGTTAATTTTTATCGTAATCCGAACAAAATGTAGAAGATATTTTATATTAATACAAATTTTTGTAATGCTGTGGCTGATTTAACAAATTGAGCAGAAGAAATCTGTTGCGTACCCAAATGGTAGTAAAAGATGCCGATTTCTTTAAATTAGAACATTCCACACTGCTAAAAGGTTTTTCCGAAACATTCCACACTGTTAAAAGGTTTCCCACAACATTACTGAAACATTCTACAATGTTAAAAGACTCCGAAACATTCCTGGAACATTCCACACTATTAAAAGGTTTTCTGAAACATTCTACACTGTTAAAAGGTTTCCCGAAACATTTCTGGAATATTCCACACTGTTAAAAAGTTTTTCGAAACATTCCTGGAACATTCCACACTGTTAAAAGGCTTTCCGAAACATTCCCTCAACATTTAGCACTGTTAAAAAGTTTTTGAAACATTCCTGGAGCATTTCACACTGTTAAAAGGTTTTCAGAAATATTCCTGGAACATTCCACACTGTTAAAAGGTTTCCCGAAACATTTCAGACTGTGAAAAGGTTTTTCGAAACATTGATGGAATATTCCACACGTAAGATTTTTCGAAACATTCCTGGAGCATTCCACACTGTTATAAGGCTTTCCGAAACATTCCTGGAATATTCCACACTGTTAGATTGCTTTCCGAAACATTCCTGGAACATTCCACATTCTGAAACATTTCACACTGTTAAAAGGCTTTCCGAAATATTACTGGAATATTCCACGCTGTTAAAAGCTTTTCCAAAAAAATTCTGGGAAGGTTTTCCAAAACATTCCGGGAACATTCCCCACTTTTATAAGGTTTTTCGAAACATTCCTGGAACATTCCACACTGTTAAAAGGTTTTCCGAAACATTCCACACTGTTGAAAATTTTTTGAAACATTTCTGGAACTTTTCACACTGTGAAAAGGGTTTTCGAAACATGCCTGGAACATTCCACATTGTTAAAAGGTTTTCCGAAATATTCCTGGAGCATTCCACACTGTTATAAGGTTTTTCGAAACATTCCACACTGTTAAAAGGATTTCCGAAACATTCCTGGAACATTTCATACTGTTAAAAGGCTTTCCAAAACATTCCACAATGTTAACAGGTGTTATGAAACTTTCCACACTGTTAAGAGTTTTTTTCGAAACATTCCTGGACTTGCCACACTGTTAAAAGGTTTTCCGAATCATTTCATACTTTTTAAGGTTTTCCGAAACATTCCTTGAACTTGAGACACTGTTAAAAGCTTTTCCGAAACATTCCGGGAGCATTCCACACTGTTAAAAAGCTTTTCCAAAACATTCCTGGAACTTTCCACACTGTTAAAAGATCTTACGACATTCCAGGAACATTCCACACTTTTATAAGGTTTTTCGGAACATTCCACACTGTTAAAATGTTTTCCGAAAGATTAGTGGAACATTCCACATAGTTGGATGGATATTTCCAGTAACTTCTGATACAAATAAGGCATCATTCAGTTTTCAGGAATGCTGGGGGCAAAGGAGAAAAAGAGAAGCCTGAAGCGAGATTTGAATATAAATTGTTCATGTAAAAGTCGTGCAGCATCTTACTGGCTGGACTAAAGTGCCAGCCATAAGAAAACGCTAGATTAAAACAGTATCGAGTCTCAGAAGCGCGTTGCCTGAACACCCGAAGACATAAACTAAGTTGCTCCAACGACTTAAGCCACATTTTAATAACTTTTGTATTTGTCAATTAAAGATCGGAATTCCCATTCACTCACAGATGAAAATATTTCCCCTTTCTCCTGAAATGCGTAATGAAGGTGGGGGCAGCGAACACTTGATCAAAATTGCATACACGGCTACAGTAAGAAACCGTTTCGTTATTGGGGCTATTAACAGGAAAACTGAAAATATCCAGCTCAGCATGCGAAAAGTCAGTGGATTTCCCTAGGTTTCAATGAAGCCACATGAAATACTAAAAATTCTGCGGTGCTTTTCTGTGAGTTCCTAGCAAATAGGAACGCTTACAAGATTTTTAATAGTACAGATCCACACAAATTCTCGCCATTCATTGGAACTTAAATATTTAAAAAAAAGTCTATTAACAATATTGATATTAATTTGTTTTATATCCTTCATTCTTCAACCTGCTTTTAAGAATAGAGTAGTTGAAAATGTAACCAATTCTACTTAAATGTAATCAATATCTATTTATAATTACGTATATGCTTCACCAGATATGTTTTATATTATATTCGTTACACATGATTCATTGTTTATGTAATGAACAAATTTGTTGTATAGATATGATATCCGAACTTGCCACCTGTACATGTTCCGATTTAATGATAACCTTTGTGAAAAGTTCCCTTTCAGCGAGTTTATCCACCCATGTAAAATATTTAATATTCTACAAATCATGTTTAGCTATTTTTGTGTGGGTTAATATGCTCTTTGTTGGCATAGACCTACTCGTAGACATTCGTGAAAAGTACTTTGAAACGAATTTAAAAGAAAAAAAAATAGTTTTTATTCCGTTAGTTTTGAATGAAAATAGTTACTTAGCATGCTTTTTATTGAAAAAAAAATGTTGCTGTGTTTGCCTTCGCCGTCATGTGTTACAGGCAGGACATACAAAGGAATGGCTTTATTTTGTCCTGAAACTATATACAGTGTATTATGCTCCATGTACGGTGTTTGTTTGAAGTCAAGTGACAGTAAAATTATTCTGCTATTAAAATTTTCATTGGGAGGAAAATCTGAGATTAAGTGACTTGGGTCGACATCGAGAATCGGTTTACAAATGATTGAATGTTTTGTTGTTATTAGAGAAATAGAAATACTTTTCTATTTCACTCAGTTTCTTTAGTTTGTTACAAACTTGATTGTATTTTGTTTTCTTAAGCTCTCATAACTTTAAAATATATAACAACGAAATGCATAATAATAATGTAGAATGAAGACAAAGTATATATGAAATTCTTTGTACGCACATTGATTTTTTTTTATGATTGACTTTTTAATATTTCCTTTTACTGTGTTGAATAGCACCAGACCAATAAAGAACAAATGAGGGGGGAACCCAGTGGGCAGCGAGCGTTTGGTTTCGATTATCTGTATCGGAAAAGTTTCGTCGAGACATTTCGAACGACACCTCAACCATCTTCGTAGTACTAGCAGTTTCCGAGTTAAAAGTTCTCGACAGAAAAACGGACGAACATGGCGGTGATATGAGGATTCCAAACTTTTTGTTGCTAAAGCGTAGAAAAAGAAAAGTTTAAGGCAGCTGAATCCTTGTTTAATGGAAGGCTTCCAGGTTACTATTGTATAAGGATTTACGGTCATTCCATATAAAAACATAGAAGTTGTGTTACTTGTATGATTTGTGAAGAAAGTTGCACATTCTTTCGATCATGTTAGCATCCATGAAATGAACTGTAAATCTACAGGGAATTAGATTGGATCGCAATTCAAATGGATCGTGACCTGGAACTAAACATTTATAATGTGACGATATGTCTTGAGAAAAGGATATAATGTTGTTTGTTGAATCTGTGATTGTTTGATTAACGACAAATATGTAAATGTCAGATTCGAATATTTATAGTAAAAAGTTGCCTTCTAAAGTTTCAACCTAAAGTGAAGATATTTCATACAGTTGAACCTTGGTTAGTAGAGAATGTTTCGAATTATATGTATATATTAATCAGAGAAGCTGTGTGTATGGAAGTCTAGGCTGTGGCAAGCTTAGTGATGTATTCTGTGTGTCATGATTACAGTGTTCAATATTTCTTTTGTAAATAAAGAATTTACGTTACCCAACCTAATGACGTATCAGAAATATTCGTAGGAACTCTTTCAGTTTAACTACATATACCTTTATAGATTGTTTCCGCTCACAAATTGATCGTAGCAGCCGTTTTTTCGTCGCGCATATGTTCATCATTGAGCGTTTTCAAAGCTTTGTAGAATCTTGTGGTGTTGCAAAACGTGTAGAAAAGCTATAAGATTAAAATTGATGTCATTGTGATGGTACATGAAAAGACTGTCGCATTAATTGGCATTTGCAAGATACGAAGTTTCGTGGCCTTTATGGCGATGCGTTCTTTTTATATGTACAACATTTATACGATAAAGTACCATTTAATTTCTGTGTTTCTTAGTTACCTTGAAACATTTATTTCCACAGTAGGGTCAAAAACTGAACACATGTCTCTCAAATCTTCTTTAATATGCGAATAAGTGTGAATTTATGTTCAGGATAATACTATTAGTAACCGAATTTCATTCGAGTCCAGTAAATAAACGCAATATGCAGATCGTTGAAGCCCTTTTACAGTAATTTTTAAGATTACGTTTGAAAGTTTCTATAATATAAAACCGCGTATAATACGTGTAAATAAATAGGATACAAAGTTTTGAATTCTTGAATTGTGTGTTTAGATTTCTCCTAGTTCTACTTAGATGTGAAATCTACTAGAGAGAAGAGGTTCAACATAAAATATGAGATTGCGAAAAATATTTTAAACATACTTCGCAAGCAATAAGAGGAAATTATAAATGTTTGTTTTAGTAAGTATTCTGAAAAGTTCTTTAAGAAGGAACGCCTGCTTTCATGGAGAGGTTTACATTTATTATTAATATTCAGCTCAGAATCTTGGTAAAAGCATGTAGTAACTTGCCTGAAGAAGGGGGAAGAAGAAACAGCTTTCTCTGCACTGCTCATGAATGCAGAGAGATATTAAGGAAGATTTTTTTTCTAAGCTTCTGTGTTACGCTTCTGAGCGGAACCACCTAATTCTGACTAAAACTAGTTTTTTCATGGTCTTACGTTTCAGGACAAATCAGCGTAACTCAGTCAAACTACGTCGATCAAGAGATTGGTTTAGAGATTAGAGATTTCTCAGATTGGTTGTTACTTTTCTATTAGAGACGAAGTTGTCACATTTTAACATTTTCTTATTGTTTCGAAGTCCGCAATAATTGAAGTACGCAACTCCTCTAGTTACTTACAGAACACAGAAAATACATCAGGACTCCGAACTTAATAAAACGTCATTTTCTTTCTGAGATTTTGAAATTTTCCAGTATTGGGATAATTTTCTTAAGCTCGAAGTTTGAAACCTTGAACTATCTCAACAGTGACATAATTTTCCGACCATGTTTACTGCTAACTTTTGGATCAGATTCGAAATGTAGAATATACAATTTCATTTATGTAGGATTTTTTCCAGTTTCTGCTTGATATAATGAATATGGTTTCCCATAGACTTCAAGTTGCTTCCGCTCATATCGCTACATTAATATATTTTCTCATATGTTAGACACAGTTTTTTACATTTTTTTCTACTTTTAAAATGTTATTTTACAGCTCCCATTTTGGGATTATTTCTCGGTCGTCAAATTCTCAGTGCTAGTTTCAATTCACACTGAACCTTATTACAATAGTATAATTCCTCGATAATGCATACAATAGCCAATAGAGAATTGTACCTGTATCGAGTAAAAGAAATACATTGAGGTACGGTATTTAATTAATTTGGTCATTTCGATGTATCACCTGGTGGATTTTTGTTGCTTAAGGCAAAAATGTACAACTTAAATATATTGTAAAGAGACTGTACGATATGTCGCATTTATTTCCTTACTTTGAAATGCATGATCGTTATGTAATCAGCACACACACAGAAAATAAATGCTTCAGAATAAATTATGCATGCAACGTTCATTATTTGGTGCACCAAATACGATCTTGTGTGACGTCATGTGGGAATCTAAGTTCTACGTTAATACATCTCAGTGCATAGAATCATCAGATGGATGTAAAAAGACATCGTATGATATATACAGAATTTTTCAGAATGCTGGGGTGACTCTACTAAGCGTAATGCATTTTATTTAGATTGTGTATTCCTTTTCACTATTTCATGAACAGAAAAATACTACTAGAATAAACTGAGCGCTTTATTATCATGCTTTGATGTACAAAATTGGTAGAACTCTTAAATATTGATTTTTTTTTCGCTTCAATAAATAAATAGGTAAAATCATTTTATAATTATTAATCCAAAACTAATTGGAAGTGACTACTTTTCATATTGCTATTCAAAAGACTGCATTTTATGAACTTTTATCGCTTATGTAGTAATGAACACTTATCTTATGTTAAATTTTCATTGGCTACAGATTAAAACATGATAAAATAAACTGGGTTTTGTTTTAATTTCAGTTTTTATTTACGTATAGGGGCTGTATCTAGCAATGAAATATATAATTTGTTAGAGAAGAGCATTAAAAGAAAATAATAATAATCCTTGAGAACCTAATTTTATTTTCTCAACGAGCAGCGTGGCTTGAAGGCTTGAAGGAAAACATATCGCTTAATCTGTTGTACGAGAAATCTCGTATCAGTGTGGAATCCTACAGCACTAGCGATCTTAGCAACCATATAAAATAATACTGCAAAATTACCAATAGTTCTAAATTACCATACTTTACCCTACATATTTTTTAATGTAATTTTGATGCTTTATATGCATTATTTCGTATTTCGTTCCGAAATGCATTCCATTACGCGATTAATTGCACCATGTGAGGTGTTTGGGCATATCATTGAGTCTTGAGACGACTTAAACTTTTCGTCTGTGGGACAGCTTCGATGCTTTTCCCTCCGTATTCACACTAGAACAATTTCGTTTTCCTGGAGACGTTACTTAATTATAGTTAACTTCGATCGCATGGTCTGTTCTGTGCTAAAGAAGTTCCCGAATGAAACTGTACGAAGCTCTTTTAATTTGGAGCCAAGATGGATTTCTGGTAGGTTAAATTAGGGCATAACGGAGAGCGCTTTCAGGATAAAAGTCAGCGAACATTAAACGAAGTCTCTCTAATCAAAGGGAGGGATGGGAGAGAGATGGGAAGGGGAGGGGAGAATTTAAGATGAGAAGGCCGGAAACGAAAGAGCAAGAATGACAAGGTTTTCAACAACCCTGGAATATATATAATCAGGAGAGCTCGATGACTGAGATAGAGCATCCTATTATTTTCAACCTCTCTACTTTGATGTAATTAATGTTTCGCGGAGGAAACTTTTTAATGCTATTAATTCCCTTTTACTCTTTTTTACGTAATGTATTGAGTAGTCTTTAATTACTGCTTCCTCAAAGAGTTCCCTTTTATTTTCCAAGAGAGCATTTTTAGTAACTGAACTAAAAATAAATGATTCAGTTCGATTTGAGAACAAAGTTTCAGCCAAGCTCTTTATTTTTCCCTTGCATACAGGATGTTTACCAATTACACGGGAATATACCAGTATTGAATACCCCAAGGTAGGAAGGTGAAAATTGATTACGTAAGCCTTTGCCAAAAAAATGTGTAGCTTTGAAGATAGGGGCGCTCAAATTAGCGAAACATCGTCACAAATGATAT
>JAGDQP010071097.1:0-10676 GCA_022664845.1 Lepisma saccharinum | reverse complement strand
ACACCCTTATTGAGGAAAGACGCTCTATTAGGCAAATTCCAATACATTAAATATTACATAATGGCGACTACTTAAGTATGCTAAACAATATTAGTGAATACACCTCGACTAAAAGACATGAAGTCAACTTTAGAAGGAATGTGTAAGTGATGACCGATTGTGGGATGATTGTGTTCCAGCAGCATTAGGAACTCCTGTGCCGGGAAACCGGCAATGAGCTGCTGGAAGTGTGTTTGAACTGCAGTGTGTGAGTGAGACTGGAGTTGGAGAACCAACACCAGGACAGAATAAATGGACTGTTGGAATCCAGCAGATCCGGAATCCGGATACGACTGTGTCGAGGAGGGGCTTGGTGTTTATGTTACGTGTGTGTGTCGTTAATAGTGTGTGATACAGGATGAATATTAGTGGATAATTTTAGTGTTTGTGTATAAGGACAAGCTATCATCAATTATTCATACAAATCTCACACAGGGGAACCACGAGAATTCAAACATGAGAATTCATACAGGTGAAGAGGAATGCATGGTATCTGGATATCCCCATCATACCAACAAAAAGTGAATTCTTTAGATGGAAACTTGATGGATGGACACTATATAACGAACTGCTTCTATTCTATATCTTTGTCATTTCCTTTCTTCTACTCTCTTCCATTTCTTATTTGTCATCCCACATAGTTATGGTTTTTCGGCCTACTAATGATTCTTATCAATATACACAAACAACTTAGAAGAATTCACACAGGTGGCACTTGAATTTTCTTATCTGTTCTTCTATTTTCTGAATTCTCAAACTTATTTTCAATTTCATTTCAATATTTTATTTCTATCACATTTTTTGAAGGAGAATTCATCAACAATAAATCAATCATGGAACTTACTCGGGCGCAGAGCCTGCGGTCGGATAAGCTGTCACGGCGGGGACATTGAGTACTCTGAGTCTCCGTCGCGCCGCAAGCGGGTGAAATTGCCGGAAATTGGTACCATCACCATCCAAACTAGGGATGCTTTACCTCTCATTGAAATACTATTCACAATTAGATATAAATAACAGTATAAATAAATAAAAAGCTGTGTTCCTGTAAACAAATTTCATAATAACAGCCATTATAGCCAACATTTAGTTACACAACACTTATTACAACCTAGTATAAGTAGTTATCTTGGAAAGGGTTTCTATAGGAAAGGATTAGAATAGTAACATATACTCAAGTCCCTTGTTATTTTTGTTTTTGGTATGTTTGTAGTGTAGTTTATGTCCTTTTCCTTTTATGTTCTACCCCTCCTCGTCCTCGTCCTTTGTCTTGTTTTTGTACCAGTAAATTTGTATTACTCAAAATAAAGGGAAAAAAAATATTTGCTATGATGATACCCGGCCGATTTTTTCTTTTAGGTAATTCGCCTAAAAGCACGGGAAACTGAGCAAAAGAAAAAAAAAGGTATCCAGGATATATTTTATTGGTATCTAAGACATATATCATAGGTATCATGGGCATATTTCATTGGTATGCAGGACATACTTCACTGGTATCCAGGACATTTTTCATAGGTCTCCTGGAAATACTTCATTGCTGTCCAGGACATATTTCATAGGTATCCAGGACACAAATGATAGGTCACCTGTACACATTTCGTTGGTATTCAGGACATCTCGTAGATCTGGACATTTTTCACAGCTATCTACTTACATATTTCATATCTAACTAGGGCATAATTCATAGGTATCCAGGACATATTTCACTGGTATCCAGGACATTTCATTTGTATCCAGGACATATTAGATTGGTATCCAGGACATATTTCATAGGACCCAGGACATACTTCATAGGACCCCAGGACATATTTCATTGGTATTCTGGACATATTTCGTTGGTATCTAAGATATATTTCATAGGTATAATAGACATATTTCATAGGTATCAAGAACATATTTCATTGGTATTCAGGACATATCTCATTGGTACCAGGACATATTTCATACGTATCTAGGAGATATTTATTATCTAGGACATATTTCATTGGTATCCAGGACATATGTTATAGGCATCCTTGACATATTTCTTAGGTATCCTGGATATATTTTATAGGTATTCAGGACATATTTAATGGGTATCTAAGATATATTTCATAGGTATCCTCGAGATATTTCATTGGTATCCAGGACATATTTCATTGGTATCCATTACATATTTCATAGGTATGAGGATATAGTTCATAGGTATCCAGGACATATTCCATAGGTATCCCGGACATATTTCATTGGTATCCTGGATATAATTCATTGGTATCCTGGACATATTTCATCGGTATCCTTCACATATTTTTTTCGTATCCAGGACATATTTCATAGGTATCCAGGACATATTTCATGTATATCCATAACATTTGTCATAGGTAACAACTACATATTTTATACATATCCTGGATATACTTAATTTGTATCCAGGAGATATTTCATTGGTATCTTAGACATATTTCATTGGTATCCTGGACATATATGATTCGTATCCATGACATATTTCATTTGTATCCAGGACATTTTTATATGTATCCAGGTTATATTTCATAGGTATCCAGGATATATTTCGTCGGTATCCTGGACATATTTCTTTGGATCCAGGACATATTTAACAGGTATCCAGGACATATTTCATTGGTATCCGGAACACATGTCATAGGTATCCTGGACTTATTGCATACATATCCTGGATATATTTCATAGGTATCCGGGGCATATTTCATTTGTATCTAAGACATATTTCATTTATATCCTGGACATACTTCATTGGTATCCAGTACATATCTCATTGGTACCCAAGACATATTTCATACGTATCTAAAAGCTACTTCTTAGGTATCTAGGGTATATTTCATAGGTATCCTTGACATATTTCACAGGTATCCTGGACATATTTCATAGGTATATCTGACATATTTCATTGGTATCCAGGACATATTTCATAGGTACCCACGACATAAATCATAGTGTCCTGGACATATCTCATATGTATACTGGATATATTTCATTGGTATCCAAAACATATTTCGTAGGTCTGAGGGACATTTTTCATAGGTATCTAGGAAACTTTAAAGGTAAGTGGGATATATTTCATAGGTATCCAGGACATATATCATAGGTTTATAGGACATATTTCATATGTATTCCGTACATGTTCCATAGGTAGCCAGTACATATTTGATAGGTATCCAGGACATTTCATATGTATCCAGGACAAGTTTCATATGTATTCTGTACATGTTCCATAGGTAGCCAGTACATATTTGATAGGTATCCAGGACATTTCATATGTATCCAGGACAAGTTTCATTCGTATCCAGGACATATTTCATAGGACCCCTGGACATATTTCATTGGTATACTGGACATTTTTTAGGTTTCCTGGATATTTTTGGTAGGAATCCTCTACATATTTCATTTGTATCCAAGACATTTTTCATAGGTATCCAGGACATATTTCATAGGTATCAGGACATATTTCATAAGTATGCAGTACAAATTTCATTGGTATCCAGGGCATATATCATTGGTATCCAGGACATATTATATTGGTATTCGGGAAAGATTTCATTGGTATCCTGGAAGTATTTCTTTGGTATCCTGAACATATTTCACTGCTGTCCAGGACATACTTCATAAGTATCCAGGACATATTTCATATTTATCCTGGACATATTTCACAGGTATCCTGGACATATTTCACAGGTATCCTGGACATATTTCCATGGTTTCCAGGACATATCTCAATGGTACCAGGACATATTTCATATGTATCTAGGAGATTTTTATTAAGGATCAAGGTCATATTTCATTGGTATCCAGGACATATTGTTAGGTATCCTTTACATATTTCATAGGTATCCTGGACATAGTTCATAGGTCTTCTCGACATATGTCATATATATCCTGGAAATATTTTTTAGGTAAACTAGATATTTTTCATAGGTATCCGAGACATAGTTCATTGGTCTGTAAGACATATTTCATAGGTATCCTAGACATGAGTCATTGGTATCAAGAACATATTTCATTGGTATCCTTTACATATCTCATTGGTACCCTGGACATATTTTATACGTATCTAGGAGATATTTCTTAGCTTTAGAGGGCATATTTCATTTTTATCCAGGACATATTTCATAGGTATTCAGGATATATTTCATTCGCATCCAGGACATATTTCAATGGTATCCTGGACGTATTTCTATGGTATCCACGACATATTTCATAGGTTCCAGAACATATTTCACTGGTATCGAGGACATATGTTATAGGTGTAATGGAGATATTTCGTAGGTATCCACGACATATTTCATTGGTATCCAGGACAAATTTCATAGGTCTCCTGGATATATTTCATAGGAATCCTGAACATACTTCTTTTGTATCCAAGACATATTTCATAGGTATTAGGACATATTTAATAGGTATCTGGCACATATTTCAGTGGTATGCAGCTCATATTTCATTTTCAACAGGACATTTCATTTGTATACAGGACATATTTCATTGGTATCCAGGATATATTTCATTGGTATCCAGGACATTTTTAATAGGTATCCAAGACATATTTCATAGGATTTAGGACATATTTCATAGGTATCCAGGACATATTTCATTGGTATCTAAGATATATTTCATAGGTATCATGGACATATTTCATTGGTATCTAGGACATATTAATTAGGTATCTAGGACATATTTCATTTGTATCCAGGACATACGTCATAGGTATCCTGAATATATTTCATAGTTAACCTGGACAAATTTCATTAGTTTCTAGGACATATACCTTTAGTATCCAGTACATATTTCGTATGTATAAGAACATATTTCATTGGCATCCAGGACATAATCCATAGGTATCCAGGACATATTTCATTGGTATCCTGGACATAATTCATTGGTATCCGGGACATATTTCATCGGTATCTTGGAGATATTTCTTTGGTTTCCAGGACATATTTCATTGGTATCCAGGACATATTTCAATGGTCTCCTGGATATATTTCGTATGTATCCTGGATATATTTCATAGGTATCCAGAACATATTTAGTTGTTATCTAAGACATATTTCGTAGGTATCCTGGACATATTTCATTCGTATCCTGGATATATTTCATTGGTATCCAGAACATAATTCATTGGACTTCTGGACATATTTCATTGGTATCCTGGACATATTTCATAGGTCTCCTGGATATATTTCATAGGAATCCTGAACATACTTCTTTTGTATCCAAGACATATTTCATAGGTATTAGGACATATTTAATAGGTATCTGGCACATATTTCAGTGGTATGCAGCTCATATTTCATTTTCAACAGGACATTTCATTTGTATACAGGACATATTTCATTGGTATCCAGGATATATTTCATTCTACTTCTGGACATATATCATTGGTATCCTGGACATATTTCATAGGTCTCCTGGATATATTTCATAGGAATCCTGGACATATTTGTTTGGTATCCAGCACATATCTCATATGTCTCCTGAACATTAGTCATGAGTATCCAAAATATATTTCAAATTTATCATGACATATTTCTTAGGTAACCAGAACATATTCCATAGGTATCCGGGACATATTTTATTGGTATCCTGGACATATGTCCAGGATATATTTCATAGGTATCAATATATATTTCATAGGTTTCCAGCACATATTCCATAGGTATGCAGAACATATTTCATTGTTATCTAAGATATATCTCATAGGTATCCCGGACAAATTTCATTGGTATCGAGGACAAATTTAATAGGTATCTAGGATATATCTAATAGATGTCTAGGACATATTTCATTGGTATCTAGGAGATATTTCATTGGTATCCAGGATATATTTCATTGTTATCTAAGACATATTTAATTGGTATCCTGGACATGTTTCATTCGTATCCAACACATATTTCATTGGTAACCAGGACATCTCATTGGTACCCAAGACATATTTCATAAGTATATAGAAGATTTTTGTTAGGTATCTAGAACATATTTCATTCGTATTTAGCACAAATTTCATAGGTCTGCTCGACATATTTCATTGCTATACAGGATATATTTCATAGGTATCCAGGACATATTTCATTGTTATCCAGGACATATTTCCTAGGTCTCCTGGACATATTTCATTGCTGTCCAGAACATATTTCATACTTATCCAGGACATAAATCATAGGTCACCTGTACACCTTTCGTTGATATTCAAGACATCTCGTAGATCTCCTGTACATTTTTCATAGGTATTTACTACATATTTCATAGTTAAGTAGGACATAATTCATAGGTATCCAGGACATATTTCATTGGTATCCATTACATTTCATTTGTATCCAGGACATATTATATTGATATCCAGGACATATTTCATAGGACCCCAGGACATATTCCATTGGCATTCTGGACATAATTCAACGGTTTTCTGGATATATTTCATACGAATCCTGGACATATTTCACTTCTATAAAAGACATATTTCATTGGTATCCAGGACATGATTCATAGGTCTCCTGGACATATGTCATTGGTATCCTGGAAATATTTCGTGTGTATCCTGGACATATTTCTTTGGTATCCAGGACTTATTAATTAAGTATATAGGACATATTTCATTGGTATCCAGGACATATTTCATTGGTATCCAGGATATATTTTATTGGTATCCAGGAACTATTTCATAGGTATCCTGGATATAATTCATAGGTATCCAGGACATAATTCATAGGTATCTATGAATATTTCATAGGTATCCTGGACATATTTCATTGGTATCCAGGACATATTTCATAGGAACCAGGACATAGTTCATTTTAATTCAGGACATATTTCATATGTCTCCTGCACATATTTCATAGGTATCCAGGACATATTTAATAGGTAATATTACATATTTCATAGGTTCTGAGGACATGTTCCATAAATATCCAGGACATATTTTATTGGTAACCAGTAGATATTTCATTGGTATCCAATATATATTTCATTAGTATCGGGTACATATGTCATAGGTATCCTGGACATATTTCGTACATATCCTGGATAAATTTCATAGGTATCCACTACATATTTCATTTGTATCCTGGACCTATTTGATTTGTATCCAGGACATAATTCATAATTATCAAGGACATAATTTATTGGTATCCAGGACATATTTCAATGGTCTCCTGGACATATTTCGTAGGTATCCTTAATGTATTTCATAGGTATAAAGGATATATTTCAATGTTATCTAAGACATATTTCATAGGTATACTGGACATATTTCATTTGTATCCAGGATATATTTCGTTCGTATCCAGGATATATTTCATTGGTATCCAGGACATATTTCATAGGTCTCCAGGACATATTTCATTCGTATCCAGGACATATTTTATAGGTCTCTTGGACATATTTCATAGGTATCCAGGACTTATGTCATAGGCATCACTACATATTTTATAGGTATCCAGGACATATTCCATAGGTATCCAGGAGATATCTCTTTGGTATCCTTGACATATTTCATAGGTATCCTTCTCATATTTCATATTTACCCTGAACATATTTCATAGGTGTCTACAACATATTTCATTGGTATCCAGGACATATTTCGTAGATCTCCTGGACATTTCTCATAGGTATCTACTATATATTTCATTGGTAACTAGGACATAATTCATAGCTATCCAGGACATATTTCATTAGTATCCATCTCATTACATTTTTATCCAGGACATATTATATTGATATCCAAAACATATTTGATATGACAACAGGACATAATTCATTTATATTCTGGCATAATTCATAGGTCTCCTTGAGATATTTCATACGAATCCTGCACAAATTTCATTTGTATCCAAAACTTATTTCCTTGGTATCCAGGAGTTGATTCATAGGTCTAATGGACATATGTCGTAGGTATCCTGGAAATATTTCGTAGGTATCCTAGATATGTTTCATAGGTATCCGGGACATATTTCATTAGTACCTAAGACATGTTTCATTGGTATCAGGGACATATTTCATTGGTGACCAGGACAAATTTCAATGGTATACAGGACATATCTGATATGTATCTAGGACATATTCCATTGGTATCCAAAACATATTTCATTTTTATCCAGGACATTACATTGGTATCCAAAACATATTTCATTTTCATCCAGGACATATTTCATAGGTATCCAGGACATATTGAATTGGTATTCAGGACATATGTCATAGTTATCCTGGAGATATTTCATTGGTATCCCGGACATAATTCATTGTTATCCAGGACATATTTCATCGGTATCCTGGACATATTTTTTGGTATCCAGGACATATTTCATAGGTATCCAGGATATATTTCATTGGTATCCGGTACATATGTCATAGGTATCCTGGACATATTTAACAGTTATCCTGGTCATATTTCATAGGTATCCTGGACGTATTTCATTGGTATCCATGACATATTTCATAGGTCTCCCGGACATATTTCATTAGTATCCAGGACATATTTCATAGGTATCCAGGACATATTTCCCAGTTATCCTGGTCATATTTCATAGGTATCCTTTACATATTTCATTAGTATCCATGACATTAATTAGGTATCTAGGACATATTTCATTAGTATCCAGGACATATCTCATAGGTATCATGGACATATTTCTTTGGTATCCACGACATATTTCATTGGTATCCAGGACATATTTAATAGGTATCCAGGACATATTTCATAGGTATTAGGACATATTTCATAGGTATCCTGGACATATTCCATATGTCTCCTGGACATATTTCATACATATCTTGGAGATAATTCTTAGCTATCTAGGGCATATTTCATTGCCATCTAGGACATATTTCATAGGTCTCCTGGATATATTCCATAGGTATCCAGGACATATTTCGTATGTATCAGGACATATTTCATTAGTATTCAGGACATATTCCATACGTATCCAGGACATATCTCATTGGTATCCTTCACATAGTTCATTGGTATCCAGGACATATTTCATCGATATCCTGCATACACTTCTTTAATTTCCAGAATATATTTCATAGGTATCCAGGACATATTTCATTGGTATCCAGGACATATGTCATATGTATCCTGGACATATTTCGTACATATCCTGGATATATTTCATAGGTATCCAGGACATATTTTATTGGTATCTAAGACATATTTCATTGGTATGCTGGACATATTTCATTCGAATCCAGTACATATTTCATTGGTATCCATGACATATCTCATTGGTACCCAAGACATATTTCATATGTATCAAGACATATTTCATAGGTATCCAGGACATATTTCGTAGGTATCCTGGACATATCTCTAAGGTATCCAGGACATATATCTTTGGAATCCAGGACATATTTCATAGGTCTTCTGGACGCATTTCGAGGTATCCTGGATATATTTCATAGGTATCCAGGATATATTCCATTATTATCTAAGACATACGTCGTAGGAATCCTGGACATATTTCATTGGCATATAGGATATATTTCATTGGTATGGAGGACATATTTCAGTGGTATCCAGGGCATATATCATTAGTATCCAGGACATATTTCTTAGGTCTCCTGGACATATTTCATAGGTATCCAGGACATATTTCATAGGTATCAAGACATATTTCATAGGTATCCAGGACATATTTTGTACATATCCTATATGCCTAATTGGTATCCTGGACGTATTTCATTGGTATCTAGGACATATTTCATTCGTATCCTGGGAATATTTCATTCTTATCCAGGACATATTTCTTTGGTATCCAGGATTTATCTCATTGGTACCCAAGACATATTTCATACCTATCTAGGAGATATATCTTTGGTATCTAGGACTTATTTCTTTGGTATCCAGCACAAATATCATAGGTCTCCTGGATATATTTCATTGGTATCCAGGATATATTTCATAGGTTTCAGGACATATTTCATTGGTATCCAGGACATATTTCATAGGTCTCCTGGACAAATTAAGTAGGTATCCTGGGTAAATTTCATAGGTATCCACGATATATTTCAATGTTATCTAAGATATATTTCATAGGTATCCAGGACATATTTCATTGGTATACAAGGCATATTTCATAGGTATCCAGGATATATTTCATTAGTATCCCGGACATATTTCATAGGTATCCTGGACATATTTCATAGGTTTCAGGACAGATTTCATCGGTATCCTGGACATATTTCTTTGTTATCCAGTACATATTTCATAGGTATCCAGGGCATATTTCATTGGTATTAAGGACATGTGTCATATTTACCCTGGACATATTTTGTACATATTCTATATACCTAATTGGTATCCAGGACATATTTCATTGGTATCTAAGACATATTTCATTCGTATCCTGGACATATTTCATTCGTATCCAGGACATATTTCTTTGGTATCCAGCACATATCTCATTGGTACCCAAGACATATTTCATACCTAACTAGGAGATATATCTTAGGTATGTAGGACTTATTTCATTGGTATCCAGTACATATATCATAGTTTTCCTGGACATGTTTCATTGGTATCCAGGACATATTTTATTGGTATCCAGGACGTATTTCATTTGTATCCAGGAAATATTTCATTGGTATCCCGGACATATTTCATTGGTATACATTGCATATTCCATAGGTATCCA
>JAGDQP010071096.1:0-10676 GCA_022664845.1 Lepisma saccharinum | reverse complement strand
TACAGTTCCACAAAGTGTGGAGTACTCCACTCAATTTTAGGCCCTGCTTGTAACTCGCACTTTATGAAGTACTTGAGTACACGGGATGAGAGTACACATATATGTAATAATGATCGAGTTACATAATACATTATTAATACTAGAGTAATTGAAGTAAAACTACGGAGGCCATACTGGCATTGGCCCTTTAAATGTAAAGATAATGTCCCAAATCTTGAGTTTCCAAATATTTCATAACAACATTTTTCATTTTTCTTTTTTTGTGAAAATAGCGAAATTTAACATTACCATAAATCTTTTATGAATTTATGGAAAAGAAATAAGACTTGTTTGTTTTGTCAATGGGCGTTTCGTGTTCTAATGTGTACTTGAAATACAAAACAAATGCTGTGAAAAGTACCATAAGCTTTATTTTATTTCCTTGATTCTTGTATTTGGTTGGTAACACTGGTTCCCATCAAACAGACTGCGAATACGACTGTTTCTGCTCCTCCCGCTCTTTACCCCCTCCCGCGCAACGTTCTCCTGCCTGCCCTCTGCCTAGACCCCGACGCTGTCTAAGTCTGTTAGTATTGACGAAGTTTCGGTCTCCAGGCAACCAGCAGTAATTGTCACTCCCTGTTGTGAAAAATTCACCGCCCAACGGCCGGCGGACGAGGCGGAATTTGTGCTTTATCACCTTCATTTGTTTCGCTTTCTCTCAAAAATATTTTATTTACAACTTTCTCTTCTCTATTTTTCTAAAAAAAAAAAAAAAAAAGATTAAACTTGAGTTTCTTATATTCGAATAAAAAGCGAAAACCGTCTGGAAGCTTTATTATTTCAAAAGTATTGAAGAGATGTTTTAGTCCAGATAGAACAAGGGAACTGAAAATTTCGCTCTCATGCTTGCTAACTTTAACTTATAGTTAGAAATTCGGCTATAATTTTGTTACAACATGATAAAAAGAATTAATAATACTAGCTAGTAAGTAATAAAACTTTTACAAAATGAAACCAAAACTTCGTTACATTTTCATTTCGTTTCCATTATTGAAATGAAATCTAGAATTCCAAACGAAATATAATAGTCCATGAGCCAGGCCCCTAAAATTTGGTCATCGTACAATTCGGAGGAGCAAAATCCTCCATTGCTTTTTGAACAGATACGTGATTCATTATGCCTAAACTGCCTTGTGGACTTTAGTCCGGCATAGTTTTGTGCCAAATATGACGTCATCATTATGGCCGCCTAATGATTACCGTAGCGATTTTAAAAGCTAATAATTCCATTACCATTCAAGATAGAAACTTAATTCTTGCTTTATTGTCGAGAATATACTCCAGGCGTAAATTAGAATACTAAAACTTTCCTAGTCATTGCCGCCATTTTGAAATATAGTACCTGAAACTGGAAAACATTCAACATCTCACATTCAATTACACTATTTAATGGCGAATAACTATGAAACAACTATAGTAACACAAAAACACAACGAAATAAATGAAATTGTGCATTTCAAAAGCTTTAGAACGATGCCTCAATCATAACTGTAGCTTTAAAAATAACGGTGATAATTCATTTTATGCAGTGCCAGGTGTAGGTTTCTAATTGGGGACCCACGATATATAACAAACATCACTTTCTTCACCCTCACTGGGATGGTACCAAGAACTACCAAGGTACTACTGATATTTCTATTTGTAGGACACAAAAGTGGAAAATATTAATTTTATTTCATTGTAATGTGAGACCCGTAGCCTGGCCCTTCCTCTTCACACCAGCCTGCTGGATTCTTTATTTTTGTACTGTATACTCAATAAACGAAATTTCCCCTCTTAGTTTTTGTAGATATATATAAGTGTACCAGCGTTCTGTGATACTGGTACTCCGTGGTGTTTTCAAGTAACATTTTTGTAGGTTGGAGATTCAGAAGTCTCCATATGTTTTGAGTATCATACTTTAATTCCAGTTAATTTTGCAGATATTTGTTTTCTGTCACAGGACTCAGAAGATTGTGTCATAATAGTATGTTAGACTTTTGTTATGTTTTATTTCAGCGGTACATTTTTCTTCTCTAGGCAGTCACAGGCTCAGGATCTCACGGACCTCTTCTTTGTTGTGTTGAGCAAGGACTTCCTACATTTCTTGTCCTTTGAGTCAGTTGTTTTCTGAGTTTTTTCATTAATTTTATTACTATAATATTTATTCACTGTATTGACCGTATTGAATAATATTTATTCAATTTAGAACTATTACCTATAAATACTCTACATTTTCTTGACCTTCGGTACGAAGTTAGGTGAGGTGGTCAGTCCCATGCTCGACCGCCTTTACCTTCCCAAGGTGCCCAGGAATACCAAGGACACTCCGGTACTTAATTTGATAGGAGGCTGAGTGCACCTCAGAGCGCCAGGCATGGCAGCACTGTGAGAAAATTCGTAGTCAGACGCTACCTCCACATACCCCATGCGCCGTTCACGGAGTAACGCGCAGGGAATAGATAGCTTTATAGCTTTTTAACATATAAATGCAATTTCGCACCGTAACTAAAGATGGTGAAGGACTTAATTGAAATATATTTTTCGCTAATGTGTAATGGAGGAAGAAAGAGTGGAAAGGAAGTCAGTGTCGAAACAAAGATGAATGAGTGTCGCAGCAAATAAGCAAGAAGTGCCAATATTCTGAATCTGTCGTTCCATGCTTCAGTGAGTGGGCGGGATAAAGGAGTTTAAGGAAATAAGATCATTTTTTCAAACCTACAAATTCTCGTCCCGATGAGAAAAATAATAACAGTGTCACTGCGAGAAGCACAACAACACAAAAAAGTAGTACATCGGCAACAGCTTCATCAACGATAGCGGTTGGCTCAAGTGAAATTCAGAGGAAAGAACTGGATGAAAAGGGAGGACATCAAGAACTAGCTCTTGGCACACTTCAGAGCGGTCTATCTAAGTCCCTCATTAGTTTTCGGTGAAATTTGCCAAAAAACAAATGTCGGGAATGGTGTTGTATTTTGTGCCGCTTTTAAACTTGTAAGTAGGGTAAATCCGGGAGATTGGCGCGGTAGGAGAGTTTGCGCGATAGGAGAGATTGCGAAGATGCTGGAAAGACGGGAATTGGACTGACGTGTTGCGAGTGGACAAGTGAATACGTTATTGGCAGATTCGTCAGTTGAATTCATGTGTTGATAGAAGTGGTCGTCGCTAGCACTTATTATTATTATTTGCATCAACGACACAAGCAAATTCCTTGAATTTTCACAAGCGTTGCGTATATTTTCAAATGGGTATGTGGGTTTTTTAATAATTGATCCAAAAGTCCTCAGTATGCTTGTTACGATTGCGATGTTGACGATTAAGGCTTTAATTCCGTTCTTACATGTAAAGGTATGTTAAAGTAAAGCTTTAAGAAAAACTTGTATAATGATGTATAATGATGAACAAAATAAAGATTTCCTGGTTAAAAAGCATACAGCATATATTACACATGACCAAAACAGTGTTTTACACTGGATTTACATTAATTCCAAGTTAAAGTAACCCTATACGTCGGGTAACTTTGGCATTACGCAGAAAATACATAAGGTGTCAAAGTAGCCCACCCCGGGGGCTACTTTGACAGGTAATTCTTTATTTTTTCCCGCCAAAACTTACTTGCAGAAACTTAAGTTCAGTAGTGGATGTGATAACCTAGATACCTATTGTTATGATGAGAATAGTACCATTGACTGGTTGCAGCAAGTGTCCCGTGTACACATCTAAAATAGTACAAAACCTGTCAAAGTAGTTTGACGGTAACATCGTTTTATGTTTCGATTACAGTTTTTACAATAACCTGACGCACAATCCTTTGAAAAATGATTACTTGTTTTAAAGCAGTTCATCCAAAGAAATAAATGTTTAACTTCCTTGATTCGGTCACTAACGGTCATGCCTTTAAATGCCAAACATTGATAAATTGGATGAGATTCTTTTTTACACACTTGACACTTATTTTGTACAGTAGATGCCTACACTGACACTGATTTTGTTTTCTGTTGAAAGTTTCCTGTATTTTGTCCCCTGCCGTGACCGACTTGATTTTGATCCACTGCATCTAACACTAGGATACGCCTTTGAAGAAATTGTGTTAGCTGATTTAATGTAGGTAAATTCAGTGTTATCCAACGAACTTTCCCACTCCTTGTGAGTATAAATGTCCAGATTTGGCGTCACTAAATAAATTATTAATATATGCCAAGAACCTGCGTTCGGTCCAAGATTTTTTAGAGCCCTAAGATGTTTTAAAGTGTTGTCTAATAGTTGTTTCAAACCTGGTGAAGATTCCTTTGTCATGCCGGGTAATTCGAATAATGATTTTACATGTTTGGTAACAATGTACTTTTTGTTTTGAAACCTTTTACTTAATAATGTAAGCGCTGTTTCATAGTTGTCGGCTGAGATTTCCAAAGATTGAATCGCTTGCAACGCTTCCCCCTTCAAAGATGCACGCAAATAATGAAACTTTTGTATTGGCTGTAAAGAATTATTATTGTGTACTAACGCTTGGAAAGCGTTAAAAACCTTTCTTAAAAACCTTGATATTCGTCATAATTACCACTAAACAATAGCAGACTAATCACTGGAAGCCTAACCGACTGTTGATTCGAATCCGTTTTACTTATCTCGTTGCTACTCGATTTCAAGATTGTTTACGCCTTAGCACTACTTCGAAATATGAATTTTCAAAACATTCGCGCTCATTATCAACGTCCATTTCTTCTTGCAAAAGTTCAATTTCGGATTGTATTTCATAAAACTCATCAAAATACTTTACAATTCTTTCATGTTGCACTGTCAACTGTAGTAAGTTAGGTTCATTTTCATATGACTCCACGAATGTTCTGAAACGCATTAATTTGCTTTCGACTTGACCCCGCTTTACCTTGAGTTCATGAAATCTTTGAGCAATGCTTTACAATATTCTTGCACTACAGGTTGAACACTTATTATTATACAGTACATATCACTGGTTTGATTTCATCGCATTATTGAAATGTTTATACGTCGCCCACACTGCATTGCACAAGTACTAATGTTTTCATGCATTAATAATGTTTATTACCCCTAATTTTCATTCACTTCACTAGTAGCTTGTCTTGCAATAGGCCTAATTGAACTTGCTGTCATTCAGGCTCGGAGGACCATGTTTGATGTTTAGTAACTGGCTTATCAAATTACTGCTGGCATTTGTAATAAAACATGCAATCGTATTAATTGGTTATATTTCTTCTTTAGATATACTTAGCTTCGTTTGCACAAATTAATATTAATGAAAAATATTACATGAACTCGCAAAACATTCTCACTGCTCACTGAAGTCCACCATTTCGATCACACGACGAAAAAGAATAAAAAGGGTTACGAAACTGCTCGAATATCATACATAATTATAATGTTCCTAATGACCTATATTCTCACTTGACAGATGGCAGCAAAATGCACAGACTAAAGTTTCTAGTACCCTAAAGCGGCCAAACTTCAAATTAACTTATACAATCAGTATTTATATCCTCCTCTCACACATATAATAATCTTAATACTGTCAGTAATAGAACTGATGAAATATTGACACTGTGCATTGACCAAATTCAAATAAAGGAAGTTGAAAATGCTATCAGAAATTTAAAACCGAAGACGACATTTGTTTTGATGGCATACCCTCATACGTAGTTAAGGGATGTGCTGATATATTTAAATATCCCTTATTGATAGCATTTAGCTTATCCCTAAAAACATCTACTTTCCCCGACAAATGGAAATTTGCCCTGGTTTGTAATATCTCAATGTCTAATAATAGTAGAGACATTAATGACTTCAGACCAATTGGAACATTACCAACTTTTGCAAAAGTATTTGAACAGATCTTATACAAGAGAATTAGTAATCATATTCAACCAGTTATCTCAACTAAGCAGCATTCCTTTGTTTCTCAGAAATCCCCGGTAACAAACTTAGCAGTTGTTATGGACTACATAGTAAATGCGTTGGATGAAGGCAAGCAAGTTGATGTGATTTATGTTGATGTTGAGAAAGCATTTGACAGAGTTAATCACAATATGTTACTGGAAAAATTAAATCACTTCTCACCCACTGTGATTAGGCTCCTCTATTCGTACTTAACAAATCGCAAACAATCAGTTGTCTATAAAGAATACAAATTATATGAATATTCTACATTCTCAGGAGTTCCTCAGGGTTCGAAACCTAGGACCTTTATTATTCCTCTTATTTGTTAATGATCTTCCTGATTATATGCCTCATAATGAAAAATTCTTATTTGCAGAAGACTTTAAAATATATACAAAAGTTAATTCTATCGGAGACTGCATAAGGCTTCAGCAAAGCTTAGATAATATTGCAAACTGGTGTACTATTAATCAACTTGGAGTCAACATAAGTAAATGTAAAGTATTATCATTTAATAGAAATAAAACCACTCGTCAATTTGATTATTCCATTAATAAAAATGTACTACTAAACAGACCTAATGTAGTTAAGGATCTTGGTGTCAGTTTTGACTCGAAATTGACTTTTAACATACACGTTACAAATATAACAAATGAAGCATTAAAGTTACTAGGATTCGTAATTAGGACGGGAAGAGAGTTCAACAATATATCAACATTGGAAAAAAATTACTATTCTTATGTTCGCTCCAAGGTAGAATATGCTTCTTCTATTTCGAATAAATATCAATTGAAACATTGCCAACAATTAGAGAAATTCCAATCAAAATTTTTTAAATTCCTGACTTTTAAAGAAACTCGAATCTATCCTGCTTATGATAGTTACAATGCAGTCATTGAGAACTTTAATATTCAGAGCTTAAAACAAAGGCGCAACATTGCTGATCTGTTATTTCTTCAAAAAATTGTTCACAATAAGTTAGATTGTATGGATTTAGTTTCAACATCACAGTTTCGTGTCCCATCATCTAAAACTCGCGTTAATAATACTGGTCTCTTCCACTGTAAAAAGGCAAGATCCAGTATCTTGATGAGGTCACCAATCTGGAGAATTTGTACTATATATAACAAATTCTGTACAGTTCACAATGATCTGGACGTATGCTTTATGTTGCCTAAAGAATTTAGAGATGCAATTGTCAATAAACTCTGTACAATTACTTTGTAAAGCTCAACACTATAATTAGGCCATTGCCTGTTGTCACTAAATAAATAAATAAATATGAACACGTCTCTGAGGAATTCTTAGCACACACAACATCAAAAGGAATAATCATTTAAAATACACAATAATAAAAAGAGATGGAGCATATAACAGACAATAAGAACCACACAGGTTCGAGTTCGTGAGTTGTATTAAACAAAGTTGCTCGGAGTACACTTTACCAGAAACTATTGCCATGCTTAAGTGTTCAGGAGTTCATTTAGGCACTTTGTAACAATATTGTTACTGATTATATTCAATAATTATATTGGAGGGGGATTGAAAATAAAATCTTAATTTGTCTTCCCATAGGAAAATTACTCACATCTGAAAAACTATTTTATGCAGAAAGCTTAAAAGACGCTATAAAGATGTTTTTATTTTAAAATAAAACGTTATCAAGCTGTCAGTGTTCTTTCTCATATAGTACGCTATTGTTAGAATTTACTTCCATAATATTCACTGCTGTTCTACAGGGAATATAAAACTGTCAATTATCGGACCTTTCACTGCAATAATAATAATACTTATTCCTATAAGCGTGCGTTTGAACTTCCACTGTGCAAAAAAAACTGCATAAACTGTTATTGTTTCCTTACTTTTTCCTGGATTTTTGTTATTTCGGATATTAGTGAGCACTAATTTGTCTATAAGCCATTCAATGAAAAAATTCTAGCGTGCATTTTGGTTTAAACAACTCACAGAACGAAGTTGGGTATTTCCAAAGATTAGCTCTGAACTTAGTAATTCATGGCTTCTGTCTTTAGGTGGCAAGATGGAGTAGTGGAAACGTGCTGAACTTTTCAGCACTAAAACAAACCAACATAGAATCAAACCCTGTTCAAGCCAAAGCTTTTTTACAAAGCGAAGAATCTAATAATAACTTCTCATACAAAACGGAGAATCCTTCATACAGTGAAATCAAATACCTGAGTCACTATAGAGTAGAAGACGATTTACAAATATTGCTTGGTAAAATCCAAATCAAGTGTCAGGGGGTTACCAGGACAGTTAAGAACACGTCATTGATCTGAAGTATCCACTTTTCATGTTATTATTCTTAGAAAGAAACACTGTACGATTTGTTAAGCACGTTTTCGGTAGAGTCACCAGTGGAGTACCGCTACCGTGCTAGACTTAAAATTGGAAAACCTCGGTTCGTTTCCCCACCAGCCAGTTTCTTTCTCGCATAAACTGAAGTATACAAACAGAGATTCAGCTTCGAGATGGAGAATATGAGTCAGAATCCAAGTAATCAGTGTAAGTGTTCTTTAGCATAATGATAATGTAGTTTTCAAGTTTTTCATTAGTCTTTCTCTCTTCCTCTCTTTCTTGATGTACTGTTATCATTTCTTCGCTGCGTCTTTCTCTTCTTCTTCTTCTTTCTATCTCTATCTCTCTGTTTGTCTTTATTTTTCTCTTACTTTACACACACACATATAAAAAATATAAAATCCAAAAGTCACTCTCTGTTTGTGCGTGTTCCAGAGACAATTCCGAACTACTTTCGATGATCCGGTGATAGGGACTGACCCAAACATAAGTGAAAATCTATTTAACTTGGAATTTCGTCGTCGTATTTTTCGTGTTCTTGGGGTAACATATCCGATCCTGGTAACCCCTGAATGAAACACTGTTCAAACGCAATAAAATAATTAAAATCTTTCCTTCATTCTACGGGTTATCAGGTCTAAATCAATTCACCAGGTCAGAATGAGTTCGAACCTTAAACCCGATGACACAGTCCAAAACTTGACCAGCATCCCCCGACAGCCGATAACCCGTTTCAGCTCTGCCATGTTCATTCCATCTGTGCGAATTGTTATAAACACTAGTTCATTAGTGTTGCAATTATTAGAACGTTCTATTCGCAATAGGTTGAATATAGAGTGGCATGTCCAGAACACATAAATTTTAAGATATTAATAGAAAATGGCCCCCTTTTTGGTTATTTGAAGAGAAGATTTTTTTTATAGTAGTTTGACAGAAAATTCGTTTCCATCCTATAATTGATCAATATACTATTAAATGTGTTTTCTTCCCGTTTGAAATGTGGAACATGTAAGGTTTACTATGCCTATAAGGAACATGCTAATTTTGCTTTTGAACAGTTATAAATTTTCATTTTGATACAGTTTGGATATATAATCTTGGTTCTTTCTTATTGAAATTAAGAAAAAAATATCATTTTCTTTTTATGTTCAATTTGCATTAGTAGTCTGGATTAGAAGGTATGGTTTACGGTATCTACTGGGTTTGTTACAATCAGTGATTTCGCCCACTGTGGGGGGTGTCAATCCTAAATTCTCGAGACTACCCCCAACTTTAAGTATTTTGCGCTCAAAGGTTTATAGAAATTGTGCAAAACTCTACGTACACCCTTCCATTTTTGACTTTACCCCCGCCAATATGAAAATCCTGGCGGAATTCTTTATTACAATGTATTCCGAACCAATACGTTCAACAAGCTCCACCGAATTTGCAACCGAACAACGCGCAAACAAAGCATATGTGTTTCATCCTTGATGTGTCTCAAAACTATGCAGTTCCACTTCCACTGGAAATCCTGAGTATTTAATCTGACCACCAAGTCTGGTCTCCATTTTGGACCATCAAGTTTGGTCTCCATTTTGGAAGTGATTTAATGAATTTTTAAAACACCTTCTATATATTCGAATAGCCGTGAAAAAATATAAAATCCAAAAGTCACTTCTATCTTACTGTTGCATTTGTGGGAACTGGGCTTTATAATGTTAAGTTCTTTTTTTACTACGTTTAAATTCCATATTTTTATGTGTACTCCCTCTTCTACTTCTTCTTCTTCTCTTTTCCCTTTTCTTCCTCTCTCATTTCTCTGCCTCTGCCGAAAGACATCCATCGGTTTCAATTTTTCATTGTCTGTGTTTTAATTTCTCCCTCCATCAACTTAAATATATTGTTTTGTCTCGCTTTTATTCTTTTATTTTTTCGATACAAATACATGTACATTTTGAAAAACAAATGTGCTCATGATGTTTGCTGATTTTAGTATGGGAGAGACGAAGGAAGGAAAAAGAAGTGGTCTGTTCACTAGACACAATTATGGGATAAGAAAGTACTATTTGGGTGACCTACCTGCACGGTGTACGCTGTCACAATATTGTTGATGCGAAGTGTACCAACTGTGGGGCTTAAAAGCAAAAGCTGCAATCTCCATTGTTTGGGAAACCGATATTTTGATGCCATTCTGTAAGTTAAAGTGGCTAATGAAGGTAAATGAAGGTAAAGCCTTATTTCATATTGTATGTTGTATGAGTAGGAATCACAGGAAAAAAGTACCCATATACTATGACATTTACCACATTAAATTTTGTTTTGGCTCTCCTGTAAAATTTGCTGGAGTGGAGATTCCAGCTCTTGCTTTTAAGCCCGACAATTGTTAAATAATTTCCTACACCATTATTAATCAAAACATTTCTTCTATATTTTCAGGATTCTATATA
>JAGDQP010071095.1:0-10676 GCA_022664845.1 Lepisma saccharinum | reverse complement strand
TACAGGAAAAGTTTGTACTTGAAGTTGACTGTTCCAGCATTACAGAACCTTAATCTCCAGAGAAACTTCCAATGAAAGTGAGTACGCACCATCACCACAAATAAACCCGAGGCTCAGTGTATTATAATATATTGATGACGTTATTTTGGAGAATGTTTATGAAGAGTATTTAATCGTGGCTCAACTCTATAGCATACTTATTCGACGCTGTAAGTTCATTGGAAGTTAATCAAACTGCAAGGTAATTGATTAGCTAGCAAAGTACGAGAAGGAGCGCTCTTTAAGAGAAACAGACAGCCACAACTAGAAACTGTATAATATATATAAAAGTAATTTCCCAATTTGATAGGGCAAGGGAGTATGGATTATAACACTATTGGCATATACAAATGTGGACACTAGGAAAGTCCTAAGTGGTTGGTCTCGACGATTTCAAAGCTTCGATTAATTTTGTCAATCTTAAGGCTGAATATGGCATTTCTTCCAGGTATGTTACGAACTTCGTCACACGTAAAACGTGTAAAAAGATCCTAGTATTCCTCGGAACGCACACGAGTTTGTGGAGAAGGTGAACAGATGTATAAATGAGAAGAATGTGGACGAATAAAATATCTGTTTGTGAGCTAGAAGCACGTAAGTCCGATTTTTGCCAAAACATGATCAATGCAGTTTTGTACAACATCCGGAAGGCCCCAAATAATGTTTGCTCAACTTTTGTAAACATTTTAATGTCATAAGCCCATTATGTGGTTTGTACATGAAAGGAAATAGTTTTTTTAAATTTATTTTCTGGTAAACAAGTATTTGTACCTTACGCGCTTCTAGCTCTCAGCACAGATATTTGGAACAGTGACCAAAGTTAGTTTTATTATGACGTGTCTTCATCGTCAACACTATCTTACAGAGGAGAGGAAACATCATCTGGTGTGTTGCAGTCGGTGCATATAGCTCTACAATTGATGTGGCTGCATCAATGCGTGGCACATTAGCTAAGAAGCTGTATATCTGTTTTCAAAAACCAAAAGATTATCAGCCCAAATGTTGCAAAAAAAGTAGGATAACATGTCCACAGAACATTCATATGGATGCAAGTAAAAGTGGAATAATTACAAAAGCACATGTGAAAAATTTCCTAACGCCTGTCGTCAGTAAACTTATAAGTGCGAAGATCCTATTGCTATGTGATTCTCGGTCAGGACATAAATATCGTACCCTTTTAGATGAAAGCTTCCCGAACAAAGATATTAATCTCAGGATACTGCCATCGAAGACAACAAAATATTGCCAGCCTCTTGATTTGTAGTTTCGCCAATGTAAGCTCAATATTGGATTGATCGTTGATTTTTTAAGGCTACAATGTGAGAAACCACAAGTGAAGTTAGACGATCGCCATTTCATTGTCAGACTTTCTGTACCAAAGTACAATCCTATGTTGCAGTTATGCTTGGTAAAATGCAGCCTATGATATTGATACATGCATATCGTCGTTTGATAATGTAATTAGTGTAGCTTTTGATAAGGACTGTTGCTTTCCGAAAGTGACGTTGAATGTGAAACAGTAGCTCTTGTTATGTATGCTATATCTACTTTCCTCTTCTCTTCCCTTCAAGATAGTAGTAACAAGATAGCAGTAATATACTCAAAGTTGATCATGTTCGCCTTTTTCAAAAATGCATTAATAATAATAATAATAAAACTGGTTTAATACCGGTGGATGTATCACCACCAAACTTGGCACAAACATTATTCTGTGATATATAAAAATGTGCGTGTCTCCGTCCCCATGCACCCAAGTTGTCCGTATTGCCAAATGTCAACCTATTTTAAATCCAATTTATACAAATGTCTTAAACCAACACGGGTCCATTGATACACACCAAATGTTGTATATATGTATGTGTATTAGTTACGTGGACAGGTCAGGGTACTCAGTGCACCGCAGTTGTCAGTGTTGTCAACCAATTTCAAAAATTTAATATTTGTAATTGCTTTCATACCATTGTCCGCATCTGCATCAAACTTGGCATTTAGGAGCTGGTGAAGGTAACTTGAACTTTATTTCGTGTTGAAGGTGCCATCCGGCATTTGCCTAATGTGACTGAGGAAAAACCCAGGAAAAACCTCAGTCAGGATGGTCTGCCGCTGAGATCGAGCCCACGACCTCCCGAATGCTACGTCAACGCTCTACCACTGAGCTACGGCGGCTCGGTACTGGTACAGGTCATGTAAGTAGTGCGGTCGCCGAAGTTATCAGTCGTGCCTACCAGTTTTTAAAAAAATGTTTCAAATTACTTACATATCATTAGACGTATCTACACCAAACTTGGCATGTGGCTACTTGAACACGTCATAGAGGTAAGCCGTGCGCCGCAGGCGCCCCAGTTGTCAGTACTGCAGACGAGTTTTGAAAATGTAATATTTCAATTTACTCTCATACCGTTGGCCATGTCTGAACGTAAATTGGTCCTTAGCTACTGGGACAGGTCATAGAGGTAGTGCAGGCGTCACAGTCATCAGAGTTGCCAAGTATTTATTAAAAAAATATGTAAATTGCTCATATACCGTTGTCCCTATCCATACCAAACTTGGCACGTAGCAACTTCGACAGGTCTTACGATACAAGGAACATTATCTAAGTGTCTCCCTCCGATTTCTTTGAAACTTTACACGTTTGTCGAAGAGTTAAAATTAGCAGACACGTGTTTTTTTGTTTCAGCCCGAAAACTGTTTGATGGGGGCAACCCTTCCTTCCCCGAAGTGCAAAAAATGACATAATATGGAAGTGTTAAAACACAAAATGTCCCCCTCCGATTTTCCTGAAACTTTTCAAGTGTAAGATAAGATGAGATAAAATGAATTGTATGGGCGACTTTTCAAGTGTGTAGAGAGGTTAAACTTAAGACACACGTACTTTTTGAGTGGGCCGATGTGTATGGATTTAGGATTTGGAATTTTTTTGTGAAGAGATTTTCCGATTTTGAATTTATTTTAAGGCTTTTAGGTTCGAAGCTCAGCCCGAGAGATTTTCCGATCATAATGTTACTGTACAGTTACATTAATCTCCATCATCGAAATATTATTAAACTACAATCTCTCTCACATTATTTGTTGTCTTCTAGATTTCGAAACGTCTTCCAATATGCATGGTATAAAAGTGGTTACTTTGAAGAAATGGCACCTTTATTTGAGAATCCAGTGACATTTTGTTTTGCTGGATAGAATAACCCTACGTCCGATAGTTTGTAGCGAAGTGCCAACGAACGTTATATTTACATTTTTTGTAAAGTACCATTATTGTGGCGTTTACGTACCTTGAAACCTTGCAAGGAACCAAGTTACAGCATTATTTTAATTCCTAGTTTATTTATACTACTTTGTGATTGTAGATCAGTGATGATAAAATACTTGTTACTTTCTGAAAGCAGTAGATGTTACATACACGCTGTGGCACCTTGTATAAAAGATTTTGGTATACATATTTTGGATTTGCGGAAAAAAAAAAAAATTGTAAAACCGGGAAAAATTGCGCACAATTCAAGAAAATTATTTTTTTGATGCAAACATCTAAAAGATTACACAATATATTCTGTAGTATTTTAGCCATAATTACATGCTAGTAATCTTTGATGGAAGTCAATGTATGCTGAATGTTAATGATTGTTTCAAACCCTTTAATTTGCGCAAACTCTCCTACTATGGTAGGAGAGAATGCTTATAAGAACAAAATAACATGCGATAGTACGAACCAAATAAAAACTACTTGTTGTTATGCACAACATTATAAACTAGTGTATTACCAAAAGTAATTAACTCAAGCATCCTGAATATTCCTATTAAATGTTACATTTCTTACTCTTGGCAGTGTTTATAAAATTTTCTAATACATTCGTAAGTGGACAGAGGAAAATAAATTTATGTTCTTCACACAGTGTATTCCTGCGTCAAGTGCAGGACCAGAAATGACACGGCAGTCGAGCCGTGGTTTTTGCATAACTTTGCACAAACTCTTCTCTCATTGTATTAAATGAATGTAGTGCGCAGACTGTCCTACTTGCCGCTTGCGCGAACTATCCTCATTAGGTAGAAGAGGTTACGCACCACATAGCTTTGGTGCAAATTTCCATACTTACCGCAAACTGGGTCCAATGCTAGTTCTGACAAAGAACTAGCTCAGATACACCTTGATTTATAATTATTTAACAGTAAAACATTTCCTTTAAAAATATGCACAACGCTTTTGAAATTTCAAACACTTAGCTTCTATCGCAGACGCAATAAAATGATAACTTTTAGCAACAATTCTCTCTGAATATAGGAATTAAACTGACGAGTCTGCCAGTAATGTATTCACTTGTCATCCAATCCCAACACGTCAGTCCAATTCCTTCCCGTCTTTCCATGTCGCGCAATCTCTCCTACCGCACAAAGTCTCCCGGCTTTACGATATGGTATATCAGGGTCGTGAATGAAAACTTTATCTTGTCAATTGTATGACGTTATCCGCTCGACTACACTTCTCTGGACCTTCTCTTCATATATATTAATATACTTCTCCTCCATTGTCTTGTTCATACATAAGAAACAACTTGTCTTTATTTTAGGTATGTTCAAAATTTATCTTGTTCGGTGTAATTCATTTGATTTTTGTAAATTCCGTATTGTGTTATTGAATTTTGTAGGGGGTTACCCCTTCATTCCATTTTCTGCCCAAACAATATATATATTGTTTGGGCAGAAAGTTTCAAGGAACTCAAAAGTTTCCTGCAAAGTTTCAAGGAAATCGAAGCTTGATATTTTATATTTTGACACACATTATACCATTCGGAAATTTTGGAGGGGTTTGCCCCCCTCAAATTGTTTTCCAACCCATTAAAAAAAAAGTCTGCTAGTTTTAAGTTCTCTCACACTTGCAAAGTTTCAGGAAAATCGGAGAAGACCTAAAACGGGTTTGGGCTGAAACAAAAACAGGATCAGTCCGTATCAAATCAGCCAATTTTATTTTAAAAGGCTGCTGACAACATTTTTGTTTTCTTTTACATAAGTTTGTATTACATTCAGGGAGCTGAAAACAGGCATTTAGTATTTTTTTTAGGTGTTCAATTCTTTTTGTATCGGCCATTTTGTATCTTCATTTTTGAAAGAAATAACTAAAACTCACCTTTATTTTTTTGTCTGGATAGAGGCTACATGGTATACAACTTTCCCAAATAGTTCCAGATCTGAGAACAATATCCTTTATTTTTTGTCGGTTTGTCAAACGTCGCGATTTGTCTAAAATCGGGTATATTCAACATCAAATATCTTCGAAGGGACACGCGTGAAAAATCCCAAATTTGTACAGAATAGACGATAGTTGTGTAGTAGTAACAAGTGGTTAAAATTTCATCACTGAGTCTTTATTAGTTTTTGAGTTACATGTTTTTCAATGACGTGAAATACGCGATTGATTTGTGTCAATTTTATTCTTTAATTAATAAATTGACAAATTGAAACTACAATAAAAAAACTTATTTGAATTTTGTACTTTTGTTAGTGTAGCTTAAATAAAATAAAAGTTACGAACTGATACAAACTAATAAGTATACTTACATTTTAGAAGAATTATTTTTTTCAGCCATTGCTGCTGCCGAATGAACCCAGTCAGTTGTCAGTGATCATTGTGAAATCAATTGTAGTGGAGTGTCTTGTGGAATATTAGTGTAATAAGTGAACGTTTTTGTTACTACAATGGAGTGTTCTGTAGGATTAATAACTGGTGAGTTGTGTCATAAACGTGATTATCGGCCTTTTACTAATTAAATATTTAAAATAAATGATTTGAGTGAGAAAAAGCATCAAGTAAACTGGGAACTATTTGTAACTATCATAAAGTTAAGTACCTTCAGAAATATCATCATGTGTTTGGAAGAAACTGTAGCGATCCTTTGAATATTGATAAGAAATGGTTTAAGAGAAATTCTTGAGCATTTACAAAAGAGATCAGAATGTTCCTGTTGAGCTAATGCCAGGCAAATCTCGTTGCCCTGCATGTTACATATTTGGTGCAGTGGTAGAAGAAACAAAAGTGACATTGATATAGAATTTGAACCAGAAACTGAACAAGACCTTTGTTGTAGAGGATACTAGTTTATATGTATTAGATACAGTTCGTAAATCATTGCTTTTGTCATCCGCCTCCAAAATAAGAAAACACAGTAAACCAAACATCGATCAGCATTAAAAATCAAAACAGACAAAATAAGTTCAACTGTCAAAAGAAAATTGACATCTACTTTGTATGAAACTTTGACTGATGATGAAGAAAAAGATGAACAAAATGAATAAGAATTATCCGGTGAATACAAACAACTTATTGAACAGTTAAAAGAAAAATGTAAAGTAGCTAAAAAATGAGAAGAAGAAAAAATCATGTCTTTTACCAAGCTCTTGGTCTAGGCAAAGGATATGTGATGAATGTAACAGCGTATCAAGTACGGTTAGCACGAAACTTAATGAAAACTCAAGGCGTGCTGCCAGATTTCACAAAGAAGGATGGCAACAAATTAAGTGATGAAGTTGTAAGTGATGTCATTAAGTTTTACGAAGAAGATGACAATAGTGTGCCTTGGAAAGAAGGAATGTGTGTCAATGGGTAGAAAAGTTTACAAACAAAAGAGACTAGTTTCGTATTCTTTGAATGAGTTATTTGTTAGTTTCAAACAAAAGTACATGGATTATAAGGTTGGTAGGTCAACGTTTGGCCTTTTGAGGTCTAAGTGATGTATATTACCTGGATCAGCCGGTACACACAACTATGTGTTTGCAAATACCATCAGAATGTCAAACTTATGCTAGAAGTAGCAAAACTGAACATAGATTGCAAAGACTTAATTGATTTGCTGGTTTGTGACTCTCAGAATAGTGACTGTATGCTCGATTCTGTCCAGGAAAGGGATTTTTCGGAAACTGTTAAACAGTGAAACCGATGATCCTCCAGATGATGTCACTTTCAAGCAATGGGTTAGTAGCCTACTGATCGAGCAGAGCTGATCACTCGGGTTATGCCCCTTCATGATTTTTTTTAGGAATTAGTTGAAAAACTGATGATATTGAAAAAAAATAATCACATAATTGCAAAAGCTGTGTCGAAATATGTGAAGGAACTCAAGGAAAAGTTATCAAAAGATATTTATTTAACCTTATGTGATTTCGCAGAGAACTTCACTTTCGTCATACGATGAAATTACAGTTTCCATTGGTCCAGTCCACAAGCAACACTACATCCTTGTGTGTTTTACTACAAGAAAGATGATGATGACAAGATTTACTGCAAGAGCTTGTGTGTAATAAGTGACATCTTGGACCGCAATGCTGCTACTGTGCACACTTTTCAAAAGTAATTTGTTGAAGTTAAGAAAGTAGCACCAGACGGTATATATATAAACAAAAAACTTCAACATCATTTGTCACCATAAGTCTGATTTTGATTATGATCTCGAGTGGAATTTCTTTGCATCCTCACATGGCGGAAATGCGTGTGATGGGATTGGTGGTACGAGGGGTGACCAAGGCAAGCTTGCAGCGACCATATGACAATCAAATTTCAACAACTGAACAAATGTACAGCTTTTGTATTGGTAATATAGCAGGCATACATTTTATCTGTTTCATCAGAAGAAGTGCAGTCAAACAGCAAGAAATTGGAAAAGAGATTTGCTACTTGTAAACAAATTGTCAATACCAGGTCATATCGTAGATTTGTACTCTAACTCAAACCCAAAACATTTATATGAGTACTCACAATCATAAGAATTTACTGATTGCATCACTTCAGTACTTCCAGAACATAGTATGTTGTCATTGGAAAATAATGATACAGTAGCGTGCATTTACGACGAGAAATGGTGGATTGGGAGAATTGAAGACAAGTCAGGAAAATAACTAACGATTTTTTCTATCCCCTTGACCCAAGAACCTATTTTTCAAATCTCTAAGAATGACAAAGTTTGTTGGGTGCCAATCAATAAGGTCCTACGGAAATCAACACCAACAGAGTTCACAACTGCTACAGGTCGTAGCTTCAATATCAGTGAAAAACTGTACAGAAATTAGTCAGCTGTTTACATATTAGTCAGCAGAGCTATAGAAAAAAGAAATAACAGTTCTTTTTTTTGTACAAGTTGTGATTTATAAATTAATCAGAATTTCCTTTCTGTTACAAATGTGTTAATTTTTCTTTTGTTACAAGTTTTATAGTTACGCCTCATAGCCCTTTATAACATTTTCGCTATTAAAAAAAACCCTCAAAAACTAGATACTAATGAAGTCTCAGTGATGAAATTTTAACCACTTGTTACTACACAACTATCGTCTATTTTGTGCAAATTTGGGATTTTTCAAGTGTGTCACTTCTGAGATATTTGATGTTGATAATACCCGATTTTAGAAAAATTGCAATGTTTGCAAATCGACAAGAACTAAAGGATATGTTTCTCAGATCTGAAACTATTTGGGGAAGTTGTATACCTTATAGCCTTTATTCAGAGAAAAAATTGAAGGTGAGTCTCAGTTATTTCTTTCAAAAAAATTTTTTTTTTTTTAAATTTTGATTTTTTAATTTTTCAAACCCCAATATTTAAAGCCTTTTTTTTTTTTCGAAGTACTAAAGTAAGTCTAATGTGCATAGAATATATTGTACATTTCATTCTCTTCCATATGGTTTTGTTTGAACTCAATATCTTGAAAAACAAAAAAAGTTAGTTTAACGCAAACCTCTGAAAAGTGCTAAATATGCTGACGCGCCTATACAAAACGAAAAAACCGAGTCACCGTAGCTCAGTGGTAGACCGTTGGTGTATCATTTGGGAGGTCGTGGGTTCGATTCCAGGGGCCGACCATCCTGACTGAGGTTTTCCCAGGATTTTTCCTGTCATACGAAGCAAATGTCGGAATGACACCTTCAACATAGTCCCTGGCCGACACCATCCCGAATCCTTTTCCCTCCCCTATCCCGGTCTGAGTCTGATGCTTAAAGTTAAAGTTAAACTTAGAAGAAGAAGAAAAAAAACTGAACGATGTTGTACAAACTTAGGTTTAAAAAAAAATGAAAATAAATTTTGTCGGAAACCATCATTGGTTGATTTGATTTGGATTGACCAGTCTGCTAATTTTAACCACTTTACAAACATGTAAAATTTCAAGTAAATCGGGAGTGGAGGACGCTTAGTAGCAAGGACGCCCATCTTGTGATTTTCAGAGGGGGCAAGGTAAAGCGATGATTTAATAAAAGGTATCAACAGGATAATCACAACAAAATTTACTAAATTAATGGCACAAAAACTAAAAAAGAACCATATCATGAAGTTCATTATACCTACCTTAAAGCATTCTGGAAGATGATTGAGAATGCTTAAAAAAGTATAATAATGTTAATGACTTGGTGAACTTTATGATATTATTTATGAAATATTTGCCAAATGTGTCCCCTGTAAAAGAAACTCTGTCCCAAGTATCCTGCAAACCCAGGCCCGCGCAGACCACTATCCCATTTAGTTCTTTCTTTCTTTTTTGCTCATCTCCGGGAGCAGATCTTTTTCTGTATTTTAATAGTAGCAAGTATATTTAATAGCAGTGGTCTTCCCGGGCCGGCCTGGCTGGTGCGGGCCTGGGTTTGCAGGACTCTAGTCCCAAGGTATCCGTGCTGGTTTACTAAAGTCATTAGTAGGAAACTCTAAGGTTAAACCAATTTATCGTATAAAGTCTACATACAAAATTGAAAATTCAAAACCCTACTATCAGGAATTTGTTTAATTGCGTAGGGAAGTCAAGGAAGACATAAAATAGCATATAAGACATTTATATCAAATTTTGAAAATAATATCAATAATAATCCAGGTCAACTGTGGAAATTTATTAAAAACAAAACAAAACTTCTTCCCGCAAATATATTAAAATTTGAAGGTCGGGATTTGTGTAACAATGAAGTAATAACTAATATGTTTGCACAGTATTACCAATCATTTATTTGTATCCTCTTCTCAACAGTTAAGTAATTTTGATAATAATTCTAGGGGTTCCGAAGAAATTGGAATACTGTCTGTTGACTAAATACATTTGAATGAAATTGAAAATGCTATCAAGAATCTAAAATCCAAAACGACAGTTGGATCTGATGACATACTCTCCTACATAGTGAAAGGATGTATTGATATATTTAAATATGCCCTTTTGATTGCGTTCAACTTGACAGTAAAAACATGTATTTTTCCTAACAATGGGCATCTGCTTTAGTTTGTTCTATAACTGAAACAAACGACAGACGGGAAATTATCAACCACAGGCCTATAGCGATCGTACCAGTCTGCAGAAGTCTCTGAACAGATGGTATATCAACAAATTATTAATCATGTGAAGCCAGTTATCTTTACTAAACAATATGGCATCGTTTCACAAAAAATCCATAGTAACAAACCTCGCAATTCTTAACAGATTTTATTGAAGACTCGTTGGACGAAGGAAAGCAAGTCGATGTGATTTATATTGATTTTAAAAAGGCGTTTGGAAGAGTTAATCACAATGTAGTACTAGATAAATTAAATCATTATCACTTCTGTCCATCCGTGATAGGTTAATTTGCTCTAATCTAACTAATCGCAGACAGTCTGTTGTATTTAAGGAATACAAATCTGATGAATATA
>JAGDQP010071092.1:0-10676 GCA_022664845.1 Lepisma saccharinum | reverse complement strand
AAGCCGAACCGTCCGGTAAAATACCGGACTGTTGGCAACCCTAGGTGTGTTACGCCCAGAGCACAATAAATACGACTCCGAAAATTCCCAGTTCATTAAGTTCCCAGACCTGATCATTAAGATCAAGTTCCGGACCATGTCACCGGCTCGTCGAATCACTTATGTTCGGGACAGGCCGGGTCAGCGAAAGTGACTCGCTCTCAGCTTTGGTTCACTCCAATCTCAGCTGGGATTAATACGAGTTCGAAAGCGCAGGGAAGTCGATTGCCGGTTGGTATAGTGATTAGCGTGTCGGGTTACTTCGCAGATGGCCCGGGCTCGATTCGGTATAGAATTCCTTCTGATCCGTTTTGCATTTTTTCTTTTTTTCCCTACATTTTACGACCCACTTTTGTTACATATACGCAATTATGAATTTTGCATCGTTCTCTGATCAGGTTAGATATTTCTTTTTTCATTAATCACTTGCCCCCAGTTAGAAATGTTACTACGCCAAATACATCGTCAAGTAAAGACCCTTTCGTAGAATTATCCTTAATGGTAGGCAAAAGTGCCGTGTATGTTTGTGGTTTGGGTTGCTTATCTCTCAAGGGGTTTAATCATCAGTTAGGCCTATACGTGTAAGAAAGTGTTTGTCTTTCTTGTTTCCTCTATTTTTTTCTCTATACGCATTACGCACCTTATCTAAAGATGCCAGAATGTGTCATGCCGAGAACGTCCTCTACATAGCGCAGCAAGTTTAATCAAACTCTCTATACCCGTTCAACGGTTATACCCAGAGAAATGTAAAGAAAATGTAGGTCTACGCATGTCGAATTTAAAATTTTGCCTTGAAGTCGGTTAAAATAATAATTTAAAAGGAAAATGCTTATGTTTACATTACAGACAAGCCGGCAACGTGAAAGATAGAAACGTGGAGACAAACTGCACTTTGAGCTAAACTAAACTATAAACAACTCTATTTATCAGAAATTCGTTAACAAAAGAACAATTCTAATTTGAATGCTGTTGATCGTACATGTTATTAAATGAGTATGCAATTTGCTTGCAGATGAGGATAGGGGAAGCTCTTTTCTTTAGCGGTTCCACTGCTAGGATATCCACACCACGTAAGAGCTGAGTGACGATATACGACAACCGTTGCACCATTCATCTTTTAACGTCACAAATAGTCTGAGATTCAACGCATTATTAGACGAGTTACAGTTAGCCAGAAGTGGCAGTTTTTGTTTCTGTGATGTTGCCGACAAAACATTTTCTTTGCTTCGCTTTCGAAGAAAAAAAATCAGGGATGCGCTTTCTTTTTTCAAACTTGAAGTTGTCACTTCTCTTTTCCATCTTGTTTCTCCTTCTCTTCATTCTCTTTTTTATTTATTTCAATCCAGGGATGGAATTTGTACGATAATTTTCGTAGTTACGCTAGCCATGGACACAAAAGCAACTGTTTAATGTTTCTTCAGTTTATTAGGGTTCTTCCCTCTTTTGATGGAAATGTTCGATTACAATTGTATTTACTCCTACATATATAACATTTATTTTCCTTATGTCTCACTGTCCACAACAATATCAGAAAACATTAAGCCAACATCTCCAGGGCCTACCACGCTGCTAGAGGTGATAAGACGAGTTCAAATACACCAAGTTCATGACTGAAGCTATTTTGGGATTTGAATTTAATTTTTAAGACCTTTAGGCAACTTTGGCTCAGGTTAAGAAGCCATTGTACAATTTTAGGTTCACAAACTTATAAACTTCTGATTATTCAAAACTTCTAATTACGGTGACTGTTTCCAGTATCAATTCCTGTTGCGGCGATCGCTTTGGTGACAGCTGTAATATCAGTTCCTGTTGCGGCGACCGTTTCGGTGACTGCTACAGTGACAATTCCTGTTGCGGTGACCGTTTTGGTGGCTGTTATAGTGACAGTTCCTGTTGCGGCGACCGTTTTGGTGACAGCTCTAGTATCAGTTCCTGTTGCGGCGACTGTTTTGGTGACTGCTACAGTGACAGTTCCTGTTGCGGCGATCGTTTTGGTGACAGCTACAGTGACAGTCCCAGTTTAGGATCCTAAAATCTTTAGTAAGACCAAAGTTTGTAATCATTAGTAAGACGAAAGTTTGTCCAGCGGTGAAAGAAGCCATCGTCGGGCATTTTGAAATGCTCAAGTTAAAGTTGTATTCTTGCAACTTAACAAACAAGTCTATGGCTGTCAATTTCTATTTATACAACTCTCTATTCATTTCTGTTCCTTTACTCTCAGTAAGAGAAAACGGTGTACCCTTGCACAGAATATATCTATATAAATGAAGATAACAGAACAGCTGAAGGCATACTCAATAAGTGACTTTAAAATATTTAAATTTTCAATACAATTAATTTGATTCAAGGAAATCAAAGCACAAGGAGACGCCTTATTAAGAAATTTACGTTCAGAGGGGAAGATTGGTTTGATGGACAACCAACCGTATGCTGATTAAGAAATTGACAAAGTGTTAAGTGTGGCGGCACATAAGACACGCGAACTAACGTCTGCTATACCAGTCTTGTTTGTTGACGTTTCGCTCATCTATTTTTATAAAATTCATTTTACCTTTTCACCGCAATCACATTTGATTTGTTATTCCCTGTTGTTATCTATTTTCCATTTTTTGCATCGTTCGGTACCATTCAGTGCTTCCAGGCAAATATATAGAAATTAAATTCGCAGGGGGGTCCATGGATTTTGGGAGGGATCTAACTCCAAAGTCGATCTGGGTATGAAAGGTACCTTAAATAAAGATAATTAGGCGTAAAACTATACTATTTTTTACATATAAACCGAGATTTTTGGGGTCCGGACCCACCCCTAAATACATATGTCCCTGAGTATTTCCATATCACTCGAAAGCATTCCGTTTTTCGGTAGCATTCGAAATTCGTTTTGGATATTGTTCGGTATATCGGTATCGTTCGGTACTGTTTGGTATTTCGGTATATCTATAATTGTCGGTATCCCAGACGTACTAAAATTCGGTATGAAAATCTCAATACCGAACAACGACCCCTAGGGAAAGATCTTTCATCATCTGCACGACAGTGGCGCCTCGTGAGAGTCTCGCTGCAGCAAGTGGCCGAAGTGGGGTGGTATGCACCGATATGGCATAGCTACTCTGGTTTTTGAGAGCTGAACTGAAAGTATACCGTTACTGAAACATATGGTATGTGTGTTCTTATATATAGCTGTTTTGTCTAGGAACATGTTAGCTAAGCATACTAGCTCTGTTTCTCCCTACTTCGAACACTGGCTGCAGGAACAAAATACTGTTACTATTTATGGGATCTCGAATACATTGTACACCATACATAAATTATAAGTTTGTTTTGCCATTTCTAGCTAAACAAGTCTGTAAGGAAATCGTCATTATTTGGGTATGACAGTACTCCCATATTAGTTCGCAAATTACTTGAAAATATCATTCCATTGTTCTTACAGCTATTTGAGTAATTAATTCGCTGCTAATTTTAAAGCTTTACATTTTCAGTCCACTCATAGATTTACATAGCATTACGCCCTTACTCCGTACCCAACACGCACAGGGAAAGGGAGACAATTTGCAAACGGAGACGCACAATAATTTGGAGAATACGACATGATAATTTAGGTTTCAAACATCTCTATACTGTTTCTATCTTTCTCCGTCTGCTTGTAAACTCGTTATGAGAATAACAACTAACAAGCGCAGGCATGTCAGGCATGCTGCTTTAGAGTTCCGCTGGGAGAGGGCGTGGCAGTCTTACATGTCTCATTTAGCACTGTATTTGGTTGTCAGAAAAATGATATTGGTAAAAGAACCCAAGAAAAGAACTGTTATCGTGAAAGCAAAGAGCTGTGGTTTCGTTCTCAATTATAGAAATTAGAAGGACCTAGCATTTTCATTGCTTATCTCGCCTAGCCAAAGGGAAAACTCATAAGTAATCCAATTATATGACAGCTGGTTTTCTTAAAATTTTCACTCCCCGAACCGCTTAAAACCTGATCGTCTGCAGTAATGCGACGTTTATTGACATAAAGAAATAAGGTACAGTACATGTATATATTATTTAAAACCCTTACATGAATAATGAAAATTTTCTAATGTTAAGCCCTTCATTTTTTTTTTAGACAGGTCTCCGCGTGGAAGCATTTGTAAATCACTGAAGGAGTCATCTTTAACGAGGATGTGAAGAAAGTTCCATATGTTATTATTACTGGTTCTTCAGAACATTTCGAAGAATTATATTTTTCGGGCTCTGAAGTAAGACAGCCCATTGTAGAGCGGGATCAACCAGGGTGTGAGTGGGAAAATTTTTACCGTAGATAAACTCGTATGATTTGTAATTCTCAAGTAGTCAGCATTAACATGTGATATGACTTACAGTTTGATTCGGCTAGAATCCAAGATGGCGGCCTGAAATTCAAGGTGGCCGCCGCTCGGACTGGCAGAGTTTACATTTTGCGCAGTAAACTGGAAACGGCTGAAGATAATGGGAAATTCTTGCCGAAATTAGTGAGAAGAACCTAAGATCTAAAATGATTAGTTAACTTTCATCTCTGTTTAAACGTTTAAATTTTGTCAGAAACACTCTAGCAAATATATAAACCGCGCCACTGTGATGTGACTGCTATAACAAATTCTTTATTATGTATTTTCTTGAATTTACACAAATAATTTATTTTGTTTTATATTTTTTTAGGACTGACAGCTGTGACGGCGTAAGTGATCTTGGAGCAACGCATATACATACCCGATCAAAATGTCCATGGAACACTCCTTTCACAGAAATGCACAGAAATGTGACCTATCACTGTGAATGTATATCCTCCAGCAAAGAAATTGTACAAAATCTCTAACCGATGTCTTTTGAAAAATTGAAATCAAGTTCTGAAAGAGGACAGGACACTGGACTATGTGATCGTCTGAAAGCAGCTATTGAAGAAAATTGCACACCCTTGTGGATCGCTCATGCCATGTAACTACGCCAACGAACGAAATGTGTCCATCGCTGAGAAGGTTGCAACTTCCAAAGAAGACGAATCATATGAAAAATCTTCATGCAGTTCCAGAGAAATGTCATCGACTGTTGCGACTAGAGTGTCAATGGGTTGGAAAACTGATATGAAAAAACTTTTTTTTTGCCAAAAACAAACAAAAAAGAAAGATATGTGCATATCTGCACAGAATATGTGAAGAAACGATGACTCAAAAGCTGCTGGAAGCATGCAGACGGGAGCAGGATGAAGTATTCACTCGGCTATGCATGTGCAATGATGTCAAAGACATTTTTGCCACGGATGTGTTATGCCAAGATGCTTGTCGTCGGGAGTATTTCAATCAGAAGGAAATCTTTGTTTCATCTGACAAAAAGTGCGACATTCTAATGAAGTCATTCGAGATGCTTTTGAAAGAGATAGACGAAGAACTTAAAACTACAGGAATCGAATTAGCTTTCTTATTTCGCCGACTGAAAGATTTGATATCCGCTTCTGCAGATGAAGAGGAGTCAATGAACATTCGAGTCGACAACAAAGTCACAAAGAAGATATTAGTTGATCACTACGGTGTACAAATCTCATTCTCCCATCCGCAGAACAAATCGAAGGAATCTCTTGTCTTTAGACTTGATATTCCTATCAGTGATGCATTGGAACGTCTACGACAGCAGCCCAGAAATTGCGGCAAAAGATAAATCAGCAGGAACACGAGTGTCAAAAGAACGTGATCGACAAAGCTCCGTTGAAGAATGACCTGCAACCTGCTCTCCCACCGTCATGGAACGATTTTCTTAGAGAACTGTCACGCACCTCAAGAACGTTGAATTATATATATTTTTATTACACAATCTAGTGAAAAGTGCCAAGACACCAAAACGCGTATTACTCGCCCAGAGGGTGCACCAATTTTTACACGGTCAAAGCATCTTATTACACTTCTTAACCGCCTGGGCCATTGCATCTGTTACACAGAGCTGGGACGACTGGAAATGCAAATCAATCTGGGCATGTCCCATTACCTGAGAAACAGCTGTGATTCATTTGGTCATGGAGCTATAGATAACGACAATTTTCAGGAAGAGACCTTAGATGGCAAAGGAAGTATATGTATCATAGCAATGGTTGTGTACCTACCAGTAAATGCCAATGTTCCATCCACTACACAGTAGTTAGCAAGCACATATCTCGGTCAGTTGGCGGAGTCAAGAAACCCTGAATGATATTCTCCCTTGTCAAGTGATCACGACACTATAGTATAGACATTTTGGGCTAAAGTGAGGAAAACTTAACAAGCTGAAAATTGGTGGAAATGTTCTATGGACAGCCGTGATCAACATAACGAAAGTCCTAAAAAAATCCGACCTGGGGAACCCGTCGCCATCTTCAGAAATATGGCGCCCAGGCGGAGACATCGAAGCACACTTAAATCACAATATCTTTTCACAGAATTAAGTTAGTGTCTTCGATCTTTCGTCATTTTCACGATAATATTATATTCTATTAAACTAAATTTTATATGGTCCTTGCATACCGCAGTCATATTTAACGTGGCGACCAATATCCTCAAAGTATGGTTCAGTTTGTATTACAATATTGCTTCAATAGCAAACAACTCTTCAATTATCAGAGATAGTGAAACATACCTCGAAATAAACGCGATAGAGCATAAACTAAGCTTTCCAACAATACTACTTGTGTTATCCTACCTTAAAAGTAAGATGGCTACTCTAATTTATGTGCCATCGAGCGTGTCACATAAGTTCCAGAAATGACGTTTTGATCTATAGTCCAGGCATATTGTGCTCAAGTGAAAAGAACTGAGTTAGCAAGCCTAAAATTGGTGTAAACGTTTTACAGACAACCCTAATTAACATACTAAAACATCGAAAAAGTCCCACCTAGAGAACTCGCTGCCATCTTGGAAAAATTGCCGCCATCTCGGATTTTCCTTCGTAGCTCGTAGCACCGGTTCTAAGAATCGTAAAGGGATGCGGTTTGCGCAGAATGCCTTGTTTTGATAAACACTACACTTTTATCATTTCTGTACAGTTGATCCAAAACTACACCTGCTATAAACAAAGCAATACATTATCTGAGGTTGGTTCAAGGTAATTATTTTGTTCTTACCCGATTATCGGGCGCGAAATAAATAAATAGGTATTAGTAAAGTTGAGCATACATAAATGTATAAGAATTGGGACGATCAAAGGTAACGACAGAATCCCAAGTCTCTTGTTATGAAATGTATGCAGTGAAAAACATAAAATACACTAAATATATGACGAATAATAGAAGGTATAAAATCTGAATTCCAGGAGGGGGAAGTCTTAAATTTTTATATTTAACGAAACTGGATCTTAAAGTAAAATCCTTCATATATCGGGAAATGTTATGGCCGAGGCACAGTAAACCGAGATTTTAGAGTAAATAGCTTATGTGTGTTGGGGCGAGCCTTAAATACCTTTATTTTTAATAATTCAGTAACTCAAATTTACTGTGAAGATTGTTGCATTACACTGCTGTTTCCACCTGATTATTTCTTGAATACATAAAATGGAGATTTTTCCTCCTTTTATTGTTAGATAAGATAAAAGGAATTTTTTCCGTTCCGAATTTTTTGCCAGCTAAAGTTAATACCTTCTGGAATGTAGGATTTTGGGAGTTCGGATAGGGAAGTTGAGCTATGGGTTAGTGCTTTAATCTTACTACTTTATTGATTCAACCATTATTCAAAGAGGACATTATGAGTTTGTTCATAATCATATTGTAGGTCAGGCATGTCAAACTCAACTTGTGCATAGGGCCAACTCAGCCCAGTAAATTATAATCCAAAGGCCGCACTTCAAAATAGAAAGATTCATTAGATTTTGATATAACAATTTATATTCTTGCAGCAAATTCTCACATTTCTGGGTACTGGCTTGGCAATTAAAAAAAACCCTGAGGGATCCCAATTTCATTAAATATGTCTTGCAATACAGAGTCTTTCAATTCCATTTCGATGTTACTATCTGCCTTCTGAACATAAAAGGAGAATGGAGCAATAAACATAGAGAAATTATTCGCACTATTTGAAATCTTCAAAGTCACTGATTCATTTATGTTGGAAACATAAGTGGCTAAAATCAGAATCACTGAGGGACCTTTTATCCTGGCATTTAGAAAAATGAATTAAGCTGCCATTGTTTATCTTTCCTTCCCAAATCCTGAATTTAATTCAAGAGCCTTAATATTGTATTACAATGAAACTACAACCTGACTTTTCAGTTGTAGCTTTAAATTAAAATAATTAATATGCTCTGTAATGTTTACCATAAAGATAAAATCCATAAACCAATTATCGTCACAAAGTTTGTCTGGTGATTTTCTACGTATTTTCTGCTACATTTTTAGGACAATATATAAATTAAATCTGAAAGTTCCAGGAGCCACACTTCGTGGCTCCGCATATTTGACACGGCTGTTGTATGTGGTATATTGATCATGATAATGAGATATGAAGGTGAGGTGCAGTTATACATCACAGCACTTTGAAAACTATAAAGACGAATGCCGGGGAATCTTCTGGTTCAGAGGCTGCTCTGAACATTCATGGAGACAGGTGAGGTACTATCAGTGCATTGATGATTACTGTGCAGTAAATGATGCTGCTATGTGGTGAGGGGTGTCTGGTAAGTGATAGGCTGAGATGTGTGCATAATGTGGATGATTTGGTGGCAATGTATGTATGTACATATATAGCGTGAATTGGAGTGAGAGTGGTGGTTGAATGTATGTAGCGCGTGTTGTATATGGTGTTAGCTTCGTGGTTCTGAATAGTATCGTGAAATAGTAGATGATTGTTTTCATATTGTTGGCTTATGTATTTAAGACGTAATGAGCCTAGGTGGAGTGTGGAAAGGTGATGTGTTGATAAAGTTCGTTTGTCGGACTGGGTAGTTTCATGCGATAGGCAATTCTGAGAGCATGTCGTTTGAGAATTTGAAGCTTTCAATGTATTTTGGGGTTAGCTTATATCCATGTGAGAATTGAAACGTTTCCAGTACTTAGTTGGATGCGAGGTTTCTGCTAATGAGTTGCATGTTGCTGTCTGAGTTTATAGGCTTTGATATAGTTATGTACTGTGCGTTGGTACTGTTGGTGAAGACGAAGTGATACTATGTTGCCGGTACTTTGATAGTCTTTAAATAGTATATGTGATCATGTTATTAATGGTAGATAGTAAGGTGCAAGTTTTGAACGGTATGGATGAATTGTGCTTGTTGGTATGTGTTTTGTGGTAGCCTGTGATAGTACTTGATGGATGTCGTCTAGTGCGGAGGTGAGATGTTTGCAGTTTCAATTGATGGAGGTGGGATGTGGCAGTACGAGTTTAGATTAATTCTCTATAGCCCTTCCAGTTGGCTTGGTAAAAAGAAAGAACTCTGCGTGGGGGTGTATAGTTCCTTCGATTGATATGTTGATGTGTTTGTGCGGTAAGTAACATAGGTAGATGATCACTTCCAAGTGGGTCTAATACGTCAACAGTCCTGCGATTTGTGAGTGTGGTGGATCTGGTGATATTCAGGGTAGTGTTGCTGATAGGTCTGGTTGGTTTTGGGATATGATAGATGGTGCCTGTTGTTTGGAGCTCAATGAAATCAGTAAAGTTAGTTTTCTCTTGAGCTGAGCGACTACGAATATTGATGTCTGCCATAATGATGTAATGTCAAAAATTGTTCGATATATATGCGAAAAATGATGTGGGGTACATATGGTCTGGACGTATATAGATGGTTGCTATGGTAATATATATGGATTTATAGTAGATGGTAGTTATGAGATGTTCCGGGAGGCTGTGGATGCTTACAGGATGTTGACGATATGCTATGGATGGGGAAAGCCGATTGCTACTCCACCGTTAGCTCTGAGTGCAGGCTGTTTGTTGTCACATCGCAATAAGGTGTAGCCGGAGACTTTGCATGTGAATTTTGGAGTGAAATATGTTTCGTTGAGAATGAAGGTGGTGATCATTTTTTTAAGGTGTGTGAAGAGTTGTTTGTTTTGGTTCAGCGAGCGAATATTTAGATATAAGAACATTAATATTAAATCTATGAGCAATATTGATATGGATAGTGATGAAATTGTAATGAAATTATACAGCGGTTTCCAATGCATTAGCTGAAAATGAGCATATGGGTCTGAATACATAGCGTTGAAATTTACGTGTAAGATTGTTCTCGTTGCATTTGTTGCAAGATGTGATGACGCTGAAGTGGGTGCATGTTTCGCAGAGTTACTGTGCTGAATGTAAGAACTTGTTCAATCGTTATCGGTTGGTACACAGAAGTTACTGACTATAAATTTGAGTTTCTGCGGTGAGAACTGGTACTATAAGTCCGGTTTTGAAGGTTCGGGTGCAGGTCTGGTTTTATATTTATAACTAAAAGTGGGATGAGCTCACCAGAGGTTGTACATTTTGGAGGCTGCTGAAGGTTCAGGCAGTATTTTGTATGATGAGGTCCTGAGCAGAAACCGCATTTAGAATCATTAATGCATTTGAAATTTCGATATGAATTGTATACTTAACTTTATTCGCAGCTGATTGGTAGTGGAGGTAGTGAATGCGACGGTTCGACCTGATAACGTCTTTTGTAGATGTACGCTCCGTTAGCTAGCAAGTCAT
>JAGDQP010071090.1:0-10677 GCA_022664845.1 Lepisma saccharinum | reverse complement strand
AACACGGAGACGGTGAAAGCCCGTCACTCAGATCCAGGGCATCCCAGTACTATTAATGACCTTTACATCTTCGTTACGTAACAAAAGGAAGGACAAATGCTGACCCCACCTTCTCCCTGGGGATGTCCAGCTGGGCGATTTGTGATATCCATGCAATATCCCATAATATCCACCGGACGTTCCATCGTGATGGCCACATGACGTCTCACGGAAATTCCATGGACGTCCCATGGGATATCCATGAAGCGGACATTCGGCCATCTGATCAACACGTATAGGACGTCCTGTGGATATCGTGGGATGTCGCATGGACGTCGCAAAATATCCCGGCGGGACATCCCCTGGATATCCATATGATATTGAATGCTATTAGGGTAGCGGCGCACGTGATCGAACTGGTCAGAATAGTATGCAAATGCGATTGTTAAAATAGAAACAATTCCTGTTTTCAGGCCGCTTTTTCGCTCGGAAGGGACTGAATATCAAGCTGAGTTTTGTGTACTATTAGCACATTAAAATATGTTGAAAGTTGATAATATGCTTCCTTAATTCTTTATGAACTTTTGAAAATGCAATAATTCGTATTTTGTGCATATTTGAGGCCCAATATCTCTGGTGGAACAAAATACAAACATTTCATTTTTTTCACAAGTCAGGGGAAACTATCGTAAAAATTTGATCACTAATATTTGAATTTGAAGATAGCTACAAATTTGGTGCAAAAATGCTCGTTCGCGCTGTGGCATGGATATTGGAGACCCTTATCTCTGGTGGGAGACAAGATAAGAATCTATTTCTGTTTATGTGTGAGGCACTTATGCTAGGAGAAACTAAGGTAGAGATTTCAACTTCGATGTTTGAGTTTGAAAGGAGTTACAAAGTTGCAAATTGGGAGTGTATAGTGTACGTGTACGCTTTGGTGTACGTTATATTACCACCTGAGTTCCAAAGAAAGATGTGAAAACGTAAAGTAGATCCTGAAACATCCTTCTAAGAAAGCTTATTTTATATTTGAATCGCTGATTGCAGAAAGGTCCAGTGTCCACTTTTTTGGCGAATTTGAGTTTTCACCGAATTTAAGTTCTTTAGATGTAATGTCACCGTTGAGTGTAGGAAAGGCTTTTCTACCTGCAATAATAAGCGAGAAATCCGAATGTGAAGTTTTCGTTGATTGTACAAGGGCCCTATGTCCAGTACATGAGGCTTTTCTGAACTCAACAGTTGGCACTTCTGGGTTATATTATTTAAAATTTGGTATCCTGCTGGCACCACAATAGACAATTTATGATGTTGAAGGTTTGTAGGTTGATGATTTTAATAAGTTACTTAATTATTGTTGAGCATTTAGGTTGAGAAACAATATCTAGATGGGGTCAGGTCAAGGTTCTATTAATCCGTCACCTGCACTAGGGAATTCCTATATTTAACAATTGACAATCAGGCAAGGCACAATATCTACACCGTCATCAAGTTGCTATTAACCCACAAAAGCGAGTTCGCAGCAAGACAAAAAAAATGACATCACATAAGAAATCAGCCTGAGGTGGGGGGTAATCACTTTGGAGAGGACCATGACGGAGAGAACTGAACTTTCTCATAAGAACCTGCCGCAGTTCAGTAATAAGACCCGTAGAATTAAATTAATGTTTCAACTTGTTCAGAATGCTCGAGTTACTTGAAGCGATGATTTCTACTAGGCGACGACAACGTTTCACTGTTACGCTTTGGAGCCTACCATAAAAAAAATCTTCGACATGCTCGGTTAACCTGGGCAAAACTCAGTTATATGGATGAAAACACTGCTCGAGAGTTTTAGTTAGTTGACTAGTAGTGAGCAAACGTGAAGGGCACCTGCGTATGTTGCTCCTTTTTAAGATATCGGCAACGAAAGAAAGTTTGATGTGAACATCGTTGCTCGTCTGGGAATCAAGGAAAATAATTGGAAATTGCTTCTAGTGAGTGTAGTGGTGTTAAATATTTACTGTCAGGTTCCCCCACATATCGTTACAAATGGCGCCCGAACAGGGACCATTGCGCCATTAAAATTGAACAGTAATTCGGTCAAGAGACTGAACTAGAAGTATTGTGTGTTATTAGAGAGTGGATCGCATTGTTGTTATAGTATCAACTGATGGTACATAGATAATAGGGAGAACAATAGACTGTGTAAGAGTTAAAGATGAATTCAGAGATAGTAGCAGTGAATGTTGACAGTATGGAAGGAGATCCGGTTCAGTGTTGTGAACAGAGGTGTGATGAGTTGGATCTGGTGCAGTGCGATAATTGTAGTTCACGGTATCATAAGACTTGTTTAAGTAGTGATTTCCAAACAGAAGTGATCCAAGGGGAAGGAAGAAATACCATTCATTTGAAGAAGTGCCAGAACTGTAAGAAGTACAAAGAACAGTCGAGGGAGAAAAGCAACAGTGAGCCGATAATGATGATGTTAAAAAAGATGATGGCAGAGTCTGCGAAAAGGGAAGAAAAGATGATGGCTGAATTTGTAAAATGGGATGAAAAGATAATAGCGAAAATGGAGGAGATGAGGGTAGAATCTACCAGAGAGCTTAGCAGGATGGATGAGAGATTTGATAAGATCAAGCAAGGAAAACAAGAAGTACGAGAATTAAAGGAGGTGCGAAAAGAGACCTTGGCACATGTGAAAAAATTAGAAGCAAGAATGAGTAAAATAAAAGAAATGCAAGGACCGAACCAGTTTGGAAAGGAAGGTTGCTCAGGGATTGACTTCTATAAAGAGAGATACTTGGTCACCACTCATTTAATCCAGACTACTTTGGACGGTGTAGCAGAAACAACAAGTGAAAAGCTGCAAGAACTAAAAATAGCGTTTGAAGAACATCTGGACAAAGTGGCGGAAAAGATTGAACAGAGATGTCAAATATATGAGGCCCAAGCGATGCAGTTGAGAGAGTTAGCAACATCCAATTGTAGTGGCCCAGGATTCAAACCACAACCAGTGGCAACCCTGACTAGAATCTTCTGCCCACAACGCACAGCTAGGCCCAGAAGTCCCCCATGCGCAGACAGGAAAATCAATAAAAAATTAAGGCCAACTAGATTATATCGTGGATGAAAACTACAGTAGGGGAAAACCTCCACGATCCCCATGACCGGTAGCCCAATCTATAACCGACCATGGGCAATCCCCAAGCGAGCGGACTGTATCATCAAAACCAGTACAAGGCAGGTCTAACATTTTCTCCCTTGTACACTCCCACTACTGAACAGAGCAGTTGTGAAAAAAAGGCGCAACGAAATTTTTATATCACAACAACTGAACAGGCATTCTGAGAAAAAATAAAAAAGTTAAGTTGGGTTGCTTGCTGATATCCATCCAAAGTACCTTGCACTTCACATGGGTGAACGACGAAATAAACTACCATTATTTATTTTTGTCTTATCCTTTCCCAGAATACCTAGAAAACAACTCGTCTCATTAAAGGCTCATTGGAAAACGTCTAATATGCTTACGCACCATTTATATAACCTTTAAGTAAAGTCAATTACCATACGTCAGGTATATAATTAATACACCGGTCCGCCATATCTGTGGAAAATCTATCACTCCTTCATACACTCTTTTAGCAAATACCCCAACAATAACTTTATGCTTGAAGAATGCGATAAATAAACTTCACATCCGAAAACGTGCACGGACTATAACATACCGGCTGTCCACATGTCGAGAACTAGGCTCACCAATATAGAAAAACGAGGAAAAAGAGTAATTTATAACGCACTGAACCACCACCACATATTAAACCGCACTAAGATCAAGCAACACAGCTAACAGCTGATCAAGTGAAAAGTTTAAGCATCGGTGTTCTCTGTACTCATAAATACGAAAATAGCATTCGGAAAACACTGCAATCGTAATTTTATACACAATATTTCTTAAAGATTTATAACACATTTATGCTTGAAGTTTAAACCAAATATTGACAGGTTCTACTTTTACTGAATTTAAACGTAAACAGTAAGATTCACTTGTTTATTACATACCCATTTGCTTTTATACAACGAATTTTTAAGTAGTTAAATTTGTTGAAAAAAAATAAATTATCTTCTTTGGATGTAGGAAAAATTTGCACATCAAGTAGCTTTACTTATTGTCAGCTTAGAAATCAAGACAAAAATGAATCGCTGAGCGTTTACATCAAAACAACTGATTGTTAATTCAAATGTAATAATAAGAAAAAGTACACCTTCTATTGTACAAGTTAACACATTTGTCTGCTACAATGACTCACTGTTTAATGTATTTTTGAAATGTTGCCAGGAAAAATCAAGCAAACACTAATAAATATACCATTTTTGTATTACAGCAGTAAATAAGGCTGGTAAGCAAATTGTAAAGAAAATACGGACTTAAAAATGTACACTTAAATATTCTGATCTTAGCAGGAAAGAAATTATGCACGCAGTATGTCAAATATGAAATAAACCACCTAAACTGTAAGAATTTTCGAACAAAAACAACAATGCACCTTAGAAAACTATACTTGTATATGAATATTTCAACACACCAAAATCTCGATTACTGCAAAAGTGCAGTCAACTACCTGTATTATTAAACTATTTCGCTGCAATTTTTAAACCAACAAAAAGTTATTTATGCAGTTAGATTGGATTTAATTAATACAAATTTAATTATTTACTTGCTGGGAAATTATTAGGTTTTACTTATTAGCTTTATATAACGCTAATTTTATAGAAATATTTCTCGGAAAAGAAAAGTAGTTGTTATTTATAATTATCTGCTAAAATTAATATATACAAAATATTTGTTGCGTTGAGTTATAATAGAAAATAATGAGAAACTTGGGGTTAAATTCAATTAAAGTACCTGTATTATTAATAAATTCACATGCTGAATATTGCACTATACGTAAATACTGCAGTAAAATATATATTCTAAGTAACGTTAGTAAATATTTCCTGTATATAAACTGTTAAATATGTTCTCGGGAGAAATAATAATTTAATTACAGAAAGATTACACCAAATAACACTAACATGCTACTATCCTCCTCCCCTTAGCTGGGTTTGAGGTAAAAATAAAATGTCCAAAGAGGTTATAAGAAGGAAGGGTAGTGCCAAAAATTGCCTCCCAAAATTAACTATTTACAATTCGGACATATAGTAAAAATTTGTTCTGACTTACATCTTGAATTCCGACAGTCTTACAACTTTTATGCACTGACGTTACATATTTAAACAGTTGTTGATGTCACAAAAAATCGAATTTATCCAGTAATCCATCTTAAATTTATATTGCAGAGTTCAAAATTTAGTTCCAAAAAGAGAAAATTTCCAAAAAACAGCTTGAAGGATCGGGCATCATGAAAACCGGTCGGAGGAAAGGAATTTAGCAGTTATATACTCGCGTATCCATAATAATGAAGAAAAATGTCAGTCTATCTACATGCAAAAATATTCAACGAAGATTAACTGATACTGGAATAACTGCAAGTAGGCAAGATGTTTCCGGCAATCACAGATAAAAAGAAAAATCATAACTTTTTTGTCTTCACTTCCACCACGAGGCAGTAGGACAGATAGGCCTAATGGATAATAATATACTGATATCTTTGCACCACAAACAGGCCTCCTTCATTGGATTTTTCTTATAAATAAGATACAAACTTACCGGATTCCATAGCATATGAGATACCTGGCTAAACATCGAAAACTCAAGTTTTGGGAAATTGTAAGCAGAGCTAGGTACTATTGTCCAAAGTAATAATATGGGCTGCCATATAACCTGACGTCACCACACTAAAAACTACCTATCACGGAAAAGTTAACAAAGAGATAACCGTGAAAACACGTAGAAAAACAAACTAACCATAAACTAACTAATGCAGAGGTAGTACAAATAAAAATTAGCAATCAGGTTTAAATAGACTACTACCTAACCCGTAATAAACATAAAATCTATAAAATATAAAATAATGAATTACCCAATCAGAATACAGTACACATCAGGATTAGGATACCACTTCAGAGTATGAGCATGACGTCACAAGTGTCAGTCAAAGAATAAGGTCACCTCCATAAGCACTATAATAGTAGAACACAAGTAAAAGTTGATAATAATAATAATAATGCTGTAGGGATACTACACAATGCAGAGAGGATTCAAGAGATCAGAATGAAGAATCAAGTGATCACAACTCGCTTAAGTAGAATTGAATATGAAGTAGATAGATTGCGGGAACGGGTAAACTCATGGTTGGAGAGAGGTATACCTGAGCCAGAAATACCGCATGACCGTAATGAAAATCTGGGACATGAGAAATTACAAATGAAATAGAGGGAATATGATGACATTCCTTCGAGTTCAGGCATTCGGAGTAAATGTCGTAAAACTACAAATTCTTCGTCAGAGAGTGGAGCTGTTACTGCCCATTCACTTCATTTTATCTTATCTTATCGGAGAGTGGATACTCTGACCGTTACACTCCTGTTCGAGGGAAAAGAAGAAAAAGGCGATACTACCGATACGAGTCTCCTAGCAGCGAAGAATATAGGCCCGGAAAGATTACAAGGAGATTTCCGATTAATAAGATACATCATACTGAAAAGAAGAATATTAGACATCGGGAGGAATATAGCAGGAGGAGAGAGAAGAATTTGTAAGTATCAGACAAACGTTCCTTTACCACATTTTCCGCAGAGAAATCTTCATTGACTGCGAAGTCGTATATAGCCCAATTTGAAAGGGAAAGCGAAATTGTAGGTATTCCGGAGAACCAGCGGTTAAGAGTAATTCCTTTTGTATTGCAGGGTTCCACGCTATATTGTTTTCAGTCTAACGCTAATAGTTATACAGCCTTCAAGAGAGCATTCACGCAATATTACCAGTCAGAGGACATGTCCCACGGGAAGCTAACTAGGCTACGCACTTTGCCCTGACCCGAAATACCACCACAGCGTAGAAGGATTCGTGATCGAGAGGTATAATAAGATAAGAGAGTTAGACGAGAAGATAGCTGTCACAATTGTGTAGTTGTATAACGACATTGCTGCCCACCACTTATCAGAAGCATTTAACCACAGCTCCGATTCATGGACTGATAGATTTGTTAGAAGCGATGAGAAAACTAGAACTAATCCACGATAGCAGTGAGGCTAAGAGGACACACGTGGGAAACCCTTATGCATCCAACAACAACCATTATGACAACCGTAATCGGAAGGTGAAAATAGGTGAAGTGCAAATGAAACAGTTCAGTGAAAGTGAAGCGGAGCCATCAGGTGCTGAAGCATCGGTGAAGACGAATCTTTCTCATTTTCAGTCTGAAGTAACCACAAATCTCAACAAAAAGTAAAAAAGCCAGCTGGAACTTCCAAACCCCCAAAAATTAGAATAAGTGCAAGAAAGGGAGCGAAAAGTCGACTACCCAGACGAATCAGATTAAGACATTTAATTGTAATCAAGAGGAAGTGGAACCGGTGAAAAACAATGCGGAATCTACTTCACATAGCCCGAAAGAGGCAAAAAACTAGAAAGTTTTCCTGTGCTAAGGGTCGACCGACAGGGCAATACGACAATGACCAAAGGAAATTTTGTTGATAGAAGTGACCAAATAGATATGGTCAATGGAAGAGATGTAAATAGTGTAAATAATACTGATGATTGTGATAGTGTATTGTTATGTCGTGTGAGGTATGATCGTATTAATTTCGTAGATTAGGAATACAACCTAGATCACACATGTGATGATGTGTCTTGTCAAGAAAAAGATCAAGTAATCAAGTCCAGTTTGATTGATGTAGAAGTTGTGGGGCACCAGTCCCAGGCTTTAGTGGATTGTGGTGCGGAAACATCATTGTGTTCGTCGCAGGTGTGGAAACAAATTGCAAGTCTTGTGTCACACCCCACCCTCAAACCAGCAAAAAATATTATACTTATAGATTATACTGGAACACGCAAGAAATGCGTCATGGGGAGTGTGATACTACCTATAAAGATAGGTGATATGGAGGTGCTACAGCATGTGTATGTAGTCCAAGGGCTTCATCAATCCATTTTGCTTGGTCGGAATTTCCTTACCCAAAATAAAGGGATGATAGACTTTGGTCAAGGAGAGATTGTGATCAAACTAGGTGAAAAATCTGTAAAGATTCCGATGAGGAACGGGTTGCCTAATGAAGGTAAGAACCACGACAAGAAGAAAAGAAAACATCGTGAGTTGGCAGAGGATGAAAGTATTAATGCAAGTACAGAAAAATGAAACGATCCTATGAAGATAGCAGACACCGACAGAAGAAAGGTACTCTGGAACTTCGGAAATATCGAAGTCGCAAGAAATCAGTCTACTACCAATTGCAAGTTGTGGAATCCCACGTCGATGACGAAGCAAATCTGGTTAGATACGGTTAAAAGACTTGGGATCGGTCACCTACTTTTGGTGTCGAAATCCGAGACTTCTATAGAGTCCTAGAGATTGATGTATAAACGGCCAAAGCGTTCGTTCCTTCATCGGTCGCCAAATGTTACGCTTTGGAGCCTACCATAAAAAAATCTTCTACATGCTCGGTTAACCTGGACAAAACTCAGTTATGTGGATGGAAACACTACCCGCGAGTTTTAGTTAGTTGACTAGTAGTGAGCTGACGTGAAGGACACGTGTGTGTGTTGCTCCTTTTTAAGATATCGACAACGAAAGAAAGTTTGATGTGAAAATCGTTGTTCGTGTGGGAATCAAGGAAAATTATTGGAAATTACTTCTAGTGAGTGTAGTGGTGTTTAAATATAATTTCGAAAGTATATATGCTGACATAAATAGGACGCTCTGTTGCTGCCTTGGAACCAAAGTCGCCAGTGACCTAACTACGAACTTAGCAGCAGTTGAAGTTTGTATCAGGTATTCGCTGTGTAAATGTGTTCTGCAGTAATAGTGGACTTCAGTCGGTAAGTACACCGTTGCAATACTTATAACAATAGGAGTAAGAAGTATTGATGATATATTCCTGCCGAGAATAAGTCTACTACTGCAACTGTGTTCACGAAGAACTTGTCGATTAACTAGTAACCCATATATCAATGTGATTGGAATTTTAATAGATTCAAACGAACGTGAAATAGAGTTTTATATTATACGGATAAGAAATTCCGGTGAGGATGCATTTATTTTGTGTTATTGAAAGCAGCTAAATTACGTGCAGCGAAAGAAAACAATACATATGACGTCATCGATGTGATTGTTATTGTGAGAGGAAAAGAGCAGGGCATTGTTTGCGCATATGTGTTTAGGCTTAGAGCAACAGCTGAAAAGACAATAGGTAACCTTGAAAAAAAAAGGAACTCCGGGTTTTAAGAAGCCAGTATTGCCACCTGTAATTTATGTTACTATTTTATTTTTCAAAGAATAAAACGGAACGAATGGAACGTTTGTCGAAAGTGCCGGATCGGATAATTAATGAGTGTATTTAAAAATCGTAGTATCCTTATAGAAATCAATGATAGTAACTTCATCTTCGTATGTTAAAATATTATTTTACTAGTACACTCCGTCAGGTAAGTATTTCCATCCTCTTCTGATACGATATTTATCGGTATCTTATGTCCTCTCGCTGCTACTTTCTCCAACGCACAATTGACGAGAATCAGCAATCATAAGTTCGGGTAAGTAATACTCTTGCTTTTCTGGTACAAGGTCCTATAGTAAACGCTATTACAATTCAGTCACAAATTCCCAGACGTGGATACGGCGATCTCGTCTTAAACTCTATTACACCAGAATCTTCAACCGGTGTGTGACGTCTATATTAGGTAAGTACACTAAAATGATTATTGTCCGTCAATAGAGACCGAGTACGATATGTCTGCTACCGCCAACAAAACAAATCGCACATGTAATATCTTTCAACTAAAATATAAATAAGCACTGCTTCTGCTATCCGTGAACGTGAACAAAAATATTTGTGTCGAACGACCCTTTCCGGTTTCGTTCCTGCCTTATAATTTCCTCGCAAAAATTATGAATAATGTTCCAGTCAAATTCAGTCCTTGTCTGGAATCCATGACGAGAGACACTCAGTAGTAATAGTGTTAGTGTGTATATGTATGTGGTGGCGGGGAAAGGAACTAAATGTGCGACAGAAACAAAAAGTGTGCATAATCAGACAAAACTAATAAGCTGCTGTTGCGGAAACCGCAATCAACGGCCAACCGTATTGAACCCACGTGAGAGTGAGTTTTGTGTGAATGTGTGAAATGCGAGGATCCCAACAAGGAAGAAGAGGAGGAAGTAAACAAGGACATACACACGAACTTTGTAGACGAACATCGAACCTACGGATTTGCATGTAGCAGCTACACCCTTCATTCCTTTTATGATCCATGAATCAAAAGAAGAATGGATGAGGAGGAAGAAGACATACCACAGAATCCAGTCAACCCTGCGATGAGATGGAAAACGAAACAAAAAGAACTACAAGCTTCAAGAACATCAATTACTGATCTTTTATTGTCTCATTACAGGGCAGAAACAGAAGCAGAAGCCTAGTCAATGTTGTGTTGTCCTGTTATGTCCTTTGTCGTCTATGTGTTTTTCTAATAAAATTGGATACAACTGATAGGGATCCCCCAAGGAAAAGTTCCAAATGAAGGAACCAAGGCCAGGAGAACATTCTGGATGCCTGGCC
>JAGDQP010071089.1:0-10677 GCA_022664845.1 Lepisma saccharinum | reverse complement strand
TCAATTTCTCCAAAACTGTTTTGTGCGGTCCTGGAGAGAGTATTCCAGAATTTAAACTGGGATGAAGTTGGAATTAAAATTAATGGCGATTATCTTCATCATTTACGGTTCGCTGATGATATAGTCCTGTTTGCTTCAAGTGCAGAAGAACTACAAACCAGAATGGAAGAACTGAGTAACGAGAGTTCGAAAATCGGCCTTAAAATGAACTTAAGTAAAACAAAAGTAATGTACAACCAACATGCTATTTCCATCAATATTACATTTCAGTCAATACAATACGTTCTTGTTTCTGTGTTAGTTCTTGTATATCTCAATACCAACTTATATTCAACATTTGTACAATTTACCAGTGCTTTCGGGAGCTTTTCTATGCAAATTTAGTCAAATTACATTTTATTCAGTACAATAGGTTCTTGTTTCTGTGTCAGTTCTTGTATATGTCAATACCAAGTTATATTCAAGATTTGTGCAATTTATCAGCGCTTTCGGGAGCTTTTCTATGCAAATTTAGTCAAATTACATTTTATTCAGTGCAATAGGTTCTTATTTCTGTGTCAGTTCTTGTATATGTCAACACCAAGTGATATTCAACATTTGTGCAATTTATCAGCACTTTCCTAGCTTCAAAAACCAGTATATTACACATTTGTTTCAATAAAATACAACAAACGGCCTATTAGACGTCCAAATGTATATCAGCAGTAACTCAATGAAATCCTTTCTTCAATTCAAAGGTCCAAGTAGAACAAGCACGTTTCCTAGCTTCAAAAATCCGTATATTTCACATTAGTTTCAATAAAATACAACAAACGGCCTATTAGACGTCCAAATGTGTGTTAGCTCAATATATAATTATGTCATAAGGCGACATTCTGCCATCAACATTATTCCTAAAACAAACAACTAAAGTCTGCCGCAAGGTAACAAAATCTGACACTTGGCGCGCGTTAAACTTTAAATATTGGATCTACAACAAGGTAATAAAATCTAACAGTTCCAACAACTTAAACTTTAAACATTGGATCTGCCGCAAGGTAATAAAATCTAATACTTGGAGCAAGTTAAACTTTAAACATTGGATCTGCCGCAAGGTAACAAAATCTGACACTTGGCGCACGTTATACTTTAACCATTGGATCTGCCGCAATGCCATTCTTTTCTTTCAACACAAGTCAGCAAAACAGTCAAATTACATTTTATTATGCAAAATCAGTGTTTATATTTCTGCATATCTCAATTCCAACTTATATTCAATGATTCTTTTCGTGTTCGTTACCTTTCTGTAATTTACTAAGGCCTTTGGAAGCTTTTCAGCACAAGTTTAGTCAAATTACATTTTAATACGCAAAATCTGTGTTTATAATTCTTTCAATCAAGCATCAACTCTAACTAAAATTATATCAAACAATGTTACTGCCAATACAATGTTCCTAGATCTTCTTAATATTCACAAGTACTTGAAGTATCTTACATTTATGTCTCGTTGTCGACAATAATAATTTTATTTCTTATTTCGTTTAAAAATATTAATCTCTAGCCTTTCTGCTTTTTTTCTCTTTAACTAAATTGGTGTTGGCCGCTAGGCAATGACTTCATTATCTCTACTTGTGGTTTGGATCAGAAAGGATCATGAAAAAAAGGTAACTCTATCCTTTTCTTCTTCAAAACTAATTAATCTTTGTTTTCTTTTTCTACGTCCAAAAGCCTTCAGGGGGAGTAGATTTGCGTGTCGTCTATAGAAATTCATGCAATAACCAAGTGTTTAATTAATGCGTAATTAAATCATGGAGTATGTTTGTGGGTCGTCTATATTTTTTCGTTCAAGAAACTCTTGTTGCAACTTGTTTTATAGATTCATTCAAGGGGGAGTGTCTCAAATAGCGACCTGTCAATCCACGGAGTACATTTGTCCGGTAACAGTCAGAGTCTCATACAACAAGCACGTGTTTAATAATTAAAATATGCAAATGTGGAGTAGCAGGCTGTTGTGTCACTACTTCTACGTTCGCTCTTTATTTTATGTACAAGTTTCCATAATGAATTTCTTTCTTTCTTCCTTTTTTTTTTGTTTGTATTTTATTACATCCAGTTATGGCGAGGTTCATAAAAACGGAACAGTTGAACAAAACAGCTCGTTGAAAGTACAGTTACTTATCACTGACAAGAACCTTCCAATTCAGTTCAGTCTTGTATTGAAAAAGTAACGTATTACGTTCAAATAATAATAAGGAGGAGGAGGATCCAGCGAAAACGAAAATAATTATTCAAAAAAGGAATTTATCCATGTACAATTCAAAAGACACTGTATAGACATAACCAGAGCTGAAATGGGTCATTGAGTCAATCGGGTCGTTTTGGACCGGGCCACCGGTTCTAGGATTCAGACCCAGCCTAATCCGATGACCCGATTTAGACTCGGTAGCCCGGAGGACAAAGTAAAGTTTTTAATAATCCTTGCGTTTGATCAGTATTTCTTTCAGGGGTGACCAGGACCGAAGATGTTACCCCCAGAGTACAAAAAATATGACTTCGAAATTCAGTTAATCACAATTCCCAGATTGGGTCAGGCCGGGTCAACAAAAGTGACCCGGTATAAGCTCTGGTCATGAGTTAATGGCTAATGGTGGTGAATCATGTATCATAGTATTATTTTCTTTGTTGGAAATAAATTTTAGACCAGTATTAAGCAAGATGAAAGTTATATGCACTCGCACAAAATAAGTTTTACATGAAGCACATAAAGTAGTACACTTTCTAGGTGTGTTTGGTTTGGACTTCCGTTATGCGACATATGTCTGCCGACGGTAGTCTGTCAGGACTAAAGTTTAGCGTCCATACTTTAGTCTGGTTTTGGTGAGAGATAATTACGGAAGCAGTGGCTTTCGCGGGTGTTTGTGCCGGCCTGAGCCTTGCCTAAAGGTCATAAATATAATTCAGATTTAAAAATAGTGCAGATCAAAACTAGTAAAAACTAATCAGTCCAGCCTGATGTCTGTATTTAAAACAAGGCAGTAAGAATTATTGGTTAATAATTAGTTTCTTATACGCTAATGAACCTACCACTTTATTATTACAATAAATTAGTAAATGTGGTAGATTTATTAGCTTGTAAATAAATAATTTCAAATTAATAATTCTTACTGCCTTTTTCAAATTGATATTGACGGTCTTTAGGCATTTAAGGGTCAAGCCGTGACAGGGGAAGGATTCTGGAAGGTAGTGGGCCGGGACCTATATTGAAGGTGCCATCTCGGCATTCGCCTGTTGTGACTGAGAAAAAACTGCAAATAAACTAAGTCAGGGTGGTCTGCCGCTGGAATCGAACCCACGAGATCGCGTCGGGACGGGCGTAAGCCATAGTGCTTTTATCGTCCATAAAATCAATTTTCTCTTATCTTACAACGACACCCGATGCTACGCCAATGCTTTACCAATGAACTACGGCGGCTCGGCTTGTTCTACAATAGAACTGAAACGAAGATACTGTATATCACATTTTTACCAATTAAATGTGCTTTGCTAAAAGCAATTTTGCGTACTGCCGTTTAAGCTAATTATACACGTTATACATAAATGGCTATGCACTTATGTTAGATTTTTCCCCCAACGTGATCCCATTGAAATACCATCATGAAATTTTGCACATACATTCTAATCAGAAGCACACTGAAATTTTTTTTTTCAAGAAAAATAAAAATATTTAGAGTTTTTTTAAAAAAAACAAGTTTTGTTTTAATTTTGAAAAATATAAATATTGGTCTAATAAAGTCAAGTAATATATCAAATTACAGCTCGTAAAATTCTGAAACGAATGGTGAAAGTTTGAGCTGAATAGGACAAATAGTTTTCTAGTTTCGGGCTCTTAAATGTTTCAAAACGCGTAAAAAATAATTTTCATCGTCATTTTATTTTATTTTTAACAATTTATACCTCAAAAACCGAAAGTGATAAAAACATTAAGCTTTGTATTTTTTATTATATTAATGAATGAACAATTACCAAATATCAAACATTTTGTAAAACCTAAGGTCTAAAACTATTTTTTATTGGTTCATTTGGTATGGAATGACTCAGGGGCATCCTAAAACTAGTGGTTACTGGTATGTGATAACTTACTACCTATTTGGGTAGAAACATAAAGTCTTTATACCTACTTAGGATAATTTTCGGGACGAGGATGAAATCCTCAGGCATCAGGGAAAATTCCAGGCAGTCCTTCCGGAAAATCGAACACTGAGCATAGTAATGGATTGTAATAGCGTTAACAGCGTTTTTAAGATGCATTTAGTGAAAAAAAAGTTTGCTTACAGAAATATTTTCTGAAGAAACTTAATCTAACATGTAATTTAATTTCTCGTAATTAAATAATGTCAAGTTTTGCGTGAAAGCAGCTAGTTCTCATTCAGACGCGTACCCAAAGTTCTCTCTTCAATGGGGCCGAATACGAATGAATTATTATAGATCATGGAAAGGTTTTAACTCATAGCTTTTCCTAAAAATAACAATAATTTATTATTATTATACAGCTTGATAGATTTTTTTCAACGAACGAATGTGATCATTTTTAATCAACTAAAAACAGTCTTAAAGTTTTGTATTATTGGGCATGAATGTCTTTAATTCTATTTATTTTAAAAATATTTTTGTATTGTATGTTTTGTATTGCATGTTTCTTTCCCATATTTCGGTCATCTGGTATGATGTGGAAAGTATGCCATCTGGTAGGGAGTGGGCAGAAGCACCAAACTCAGCCGTGGAAGACATTTTGTCCCCTTGTTTTTCGTCCACACCAGAGGACCCTTGTCTGTGTCTTCCATCTTGGCCGGGAGACAAAAATCCAAAGACTTCCCTTTAAAAACTGACCGCGGTCGGTCTGTGGAGAAATCCAAGACTGTCCGCAGACAGTCTGCAGACTGTTGGCAGCCCCGAGTCTGCGTGTTTTGCGACAAAAGACTTCAAGTGCATACGTGGCATAAGCCATATATTCTTTGAGGTCTTTGACGACCTTGCTCTGTTGCATGAAAGAGGGAGGGAACTCTGCTCTATTGGAATGTCTGCTCACGATCCTTTAGTGTCACTTGACACCAGCCAGAGCAGTCTCTTCTCTACCTTCTCCACGCACACTGGTCAGTGGTCACCACGGAAGTATGAACATGGAAGAGGAAAAGAAACCCTAACGTAAATATGAGCATCTGGTGGCTAGTGTGAGTAAGTCAGAAGCCCATATATTACTATAGGAATTTCATTTTTAATAGCCTCACAAAGAATTGGTACATAGGATGGAGGGGAAAGATACATAAAGTGAAAGGATTTTAAAAAATAAGCCACGTTTTACACGAAAAAAATGATTTTTTTTCTTCTCCGTATTTCTCTCCCATTTAAAATGTATGGCGTCAAGAGCATGTATATTTAAAATTATGCTACGAGGTCAGTTTTGCTCCTAAAATTTCCATTACATTTTTAAATGAAGGAGACATTCTTTAGGCAGTTCTGTATTAGGGCTTTTTTAAATTGACTTTCTTGTTTTTGTAATATGACCAAAAATGTTAGTACACTGTCTAACTGTAACTCTTCCCCTTAAAGATTTGGTGCATGCACCTCCATGTTGGTTGACCATATGGTAGCCAAGAAACGGACTTGATGTACTAAAAAGTCCGGAATAAACATAGCAAAGGCATAGTTTGGATAGGGTAAGAAAACTATGAGTAAAGGACGTAAATATATTGTTTTAAAAACTGTTGCGCGCAAATGGTGGTAAACATTAGGTCAATGAGGAAACAAGATGAAGACATGAATGGACAACGGGAAAAATACATATACAAATAGTGTAGGTCGGGAAGTGATGTTAGGAAACTGATAGCTGTGTGAGTTCAAGAAGAAAGATGGGAGGAAAATGTGTATACAAACAACCGTATAGGTCTTTATTCCGAGAGGGATTTCTCTTGAATTATATTATGAAAAAAGGAAGTTTATACTGTGACCTTCTTTTTTGAAACCTACGAACCAGATGTTAAAAGCCCCCTTTTTTATAAGATTAAGAGACACGTTATGGCGTAATTAAGAGATTTGGCGTTTTTGAAATAATATATGGACAAGTATTTGAAAATGTGATTGATTTTGTAAGATATATAATTTTGCATTGGTCTATGGATTATTGGGCTGTGAAGTTTGTCGCTGCAATGACAAACGTTTACCACATGATTTTATCCTGAGCCAGTGAATATGTACCTTTTTTAGCATTATTACGGATGTCCTAATGATATCTATCCAAGATAGAAACATAGTCTTTGTTTTAGAGTTATATGGTCTGCTTTACCATGATTTATTATTGTTTTGAGGCTACCCCTTATTGATCAGTTATCATATCCCTATATCTTTGTCAGGACTTTATTTTAAAACATTTCAGCTATAAAATATTACTTGTGTTTCTTGTGGCTCAGAGTTTACCAACGCTAAGTGACTTTGAATTTTTTTTAATCTTTGCTTGAAGCATAATTTTCAATTATTTTTCCTCTCCTGGAATGTTTGGTGCTTGTCGGTATGAACGTAGTTCCCTGGGGTGTCTTGGGTTTCTTGACTTTTGTATGTTAGCATAGGTATGTTTTATAGCATTTTTCTCCACTTATCCTCCATTTTCCATCTTTCTGTAGCAGTCTGCAGAACACAATTTTTATTTTACTGTTCAGATTGTACAATTATCTGCACTTGCAATGTTATCAGTTGAGCGAGTTTTCTTACGGGATTGAAAGACTTCAACAATGAAGTCATCGGAAAGTATATTAGAAGCAAGGACAGAACAATGGTCTTGCTTTGCAAGTAGATAAGTATTGTTTTAATATTTGGTATATCCTACAATTATATTTATTTGGATTTACATAACAAGCGTATTGGATCTATGAACTTCTTTTCGACATTTTATGGATGTTGTACATTAAATTTCCTACTAATTAGTTTGAGAAATATGTGCGAGCTTTGTGCATAATTAGGTAAATCTTTAGGACATTAATCTCCAATTGTGTCTATAGCATGTGGTATTATTTTTGTTATAATAATAATATAATAATAATAAGACATGTTGTACAGCACCTAACATCTGAAGCACGAGCCGCCACTGTTACCATTCAAGAAGCGAAAATTTTGTTGGCGGAGTGGGGCCTTGGGTGTCCGCTTGCGGGGTGGCCCATAAAATGTAGTTAAGCTACTGAATATGACTGCATATAAATGTATATTTGACACCCATTTGAAGTAGCTGTGGTTTTACCCAAGAGGGGAGGATGGATTTTACACATACAAATATTTATATGAGCTTTTAACCGAGTGCTAAATGAGGTAATTACTTGAAAATGAGCGCTTGGATAGCCGGGTGGTTTACGACGCTAGGCCAACGATTTGAAGGTGCTGGGTTTGAGTCCCAGTAAGCCTAGGTGTAGATTTTAATGGACTGGCTTACATAAAAATAAAGTTCCCCAAAGTTTTACAATCGAAAAGAACAAATGTTACTTCGTCAGTATACTAAAGTTTTAAAAATATGGTGTCTTGAATATAGGATATAATCACTAGATTATATGCTATATTCAAGACACCATGATTGATAGTTTTCGTTTATTTTACTTTGGCCGTTTTATTGCAATTCTTATGTGGTAAAAACATTACTTACACCAAATAATTTCATCGTAATATGGTGATAGAACCCCACCAGAAGAAGAAGAAGAAAAATGCCATACTTTATAAAATCAGGCCTAAAGAAAAAGAAAAAGTTGTATTTATCAATGAATTTTCCTAGTTTATCTTACACTTAGATTTTTATTCCTAATACAAGTTACGGAAAAATTCAGGACAACTCTAATGATGTCATACTAACAAAAAGTATAAATCATTTTCAGCTTCTTATTAGGATGAAAGTATTTCTTTACATTACTACGAACCAGTTTCCAAACATGATTTTGATAAAGCATTTGATTTATTTTGCTTAACTACACTATTTAAATCACTTTAGCATCAACCCAGTAAAAGTAAAAAAGACGACATTTCTTTAAAACGGGATCTATAGAGAATGTTTAAAATTAAAAACGGGGATAAAATATGTTGGTGACCCTCAATAATTTGTTGATTGCATCAATTGCTGAACTAGAAAGCCATAGAAGTATAGGTTGAACTTAAATAAAATCTTGATGTTAGAAAGAAGGAAATAAAAATACTGGACATGTCTCAATAAGCAAAGGAGTTTAAAACATGGATATGCATTTGTGAAGCTGGTAGGAGGCAAAAGAGGAAGTATATAAAAGCTAAATGCTGATCTAGTCTATGTAATAGTTTGATCCGAGTCGTAGGAAGAGACAGAGGTAAAAATCGGATGAATATGGAAAATGCTAGTCAACAACAGCAATATCCATTTGACAACAATAAACATACGGAAGAAGAATGTGGATTCCTCACATGGACATGTGTACCAAAACTTCTTAACGAATGGAACATTGGAGTCTTGGAGAGGACATACCATTATGCAAAAAGTGCGACAATCATTCTCCATACTTACATTGTCATTGTGGACAAATAGTAAGTGATGATTATATTTGTCATGTTCTCCTGAAACCTTCAAAATTACAAACATTGTATAAGGTGTTTAAAACTAATCATAACATTAGCGTTATACTGTGTACAGAGGTCGAGTGTGCTATAGTAAATGTAATGATAGCGAATTGGAATAGTGTAAGAAGAATTGTGCAAATGAAACTTTTGCCATTGTGTAATACCTCAATGTATTTTTAAGTCATGGCGAGTGTACGATTTTGGAGGTGCCACAGTCATGCACAATGGAAAGTATAAAACAAGCGTAAAAGGACAAGACTTATCTAATAATTGATTTATCCTGAAAGTGTTTTGTCAGCATGCTATTAAAGTTCTCTCTTAGTCACCAATGGAAATGCTCTAAAAGAGGCTTGGTAACGAAACATATTTTCAATTGCAAGAGCACAAAGTTTCAAAATGAAGACCATATTAAACATGTTTTGATGAATGAAAAATCGCTTCAAGTGATGCACGAACTGGTTGTTGTTATGATCCTTGCATGGCATTGTCGAGAGTTCCAAATGTGAATAGTGGAGGTTGAGTTTTGAATCACCCTGTACTGGACATAATGAACTCAGTTGATTTAATGAGGAAGGTTTCAGGGTGATAAGGAAACTTAAATATTATTTGTATATATTATGTTTAATTTATTGTGTGTATTTAAATGTGTTTCTTTTCTTCTAACCCCCCCCCCCATTGCTAGCTGGCCAGCTAAATAACTAAACTAATCACACCACATACAGAAAGCCCAAAATCTCTAACCTTATTTTCTTTCTTTTTTTTATTCCTTCTTTCTTCGTTTATAATCATATATATTTATTCGTAATGTGATATCTGAAATTATTATGTTTAGTGATGTATATATATGAATTCATTTAATCTTTTATTCATTTTACAGTATGTATTTAAAGCTCCAAAACGATTTCTCTATGGATACAACGTTAAGTATTTTGAGGCTCTTAAAAGTTCATCTTTGCGTGGCTCTAGGAGTAGTTGCCCTCTTTCCGAAATCTGTTTTGTTGCTTGGAAGGGAAAGGGGGAATAGCAGAGTGCGTTGGTCGCATATAGTCACGTATGTTTTGGGGTTCAGTTAGGGAGGCAGTTTTCAGAACGCGCCAAGATTTTGCTTTCTTCCTCTCGCGCCAGCGATTCAAACGAGAAGAGAGGAGGTCAGATGTTTTGAATAGCGGCCGTGATTGGCTGGATTTCTTGCTGCGCAGGAGAGAAGAGGGGTCTGTGAGAGAAGCGGCTTGAGAGAGAACGTTGGAACGCTGAAGCGTGTGGTTGTGTATAGTGAGGGCTTATGGAAATGGCAGTGTCGAGGCCGATTTCATCCCTCGAACAAAGAAAATATTGAAAATGGACAGGTAATAGTGTGTGGGGAAAGAATCCCCAAATGAGTAAGTTTCATGTTTGGTATTGCGAGTCCTGAAAAATTTTGGTGTAAGATTCTTTCGTCTTTTTTTTTATCAGCGTTGACCGTGTGCAGCACATAAATTGATTTAAAGAATGAGGTAGCTAGTAAGATTTCAGAAATTTTGTGTTCGAGCTTGGGACGTGTTTCTGGCATACTTCCGCGGAGTGAAGATAATGGAATAGGCCTAGGTTTAGATTGAGATTTCTAAGAGAGAGAGAAAGAGAAAGTAGAATATCTCATTTCAGTTACTGTAATATTTCTTTTTTACGTAGAGTGCTGGTACTCCTAAGAGAATATACTTCGTTGAACAGCGGTAGTAAAAGTATAGCAAAGTTCAGTGCTAAAGGAGTATATGCGTATGAAATACTGAAAATTGATGGTGTGGCTCCCCACCAGATTCTTCCTATAAAAAAAATTGATGACCAAACCCCCCAGAGAGTTTTTCAAAAGTTTTGGACAGGTTTCCTCCCAAAATCTGTCTTTTTAGATAGAAGGTCCCCGCCCCGGTCAGAGGTGTTCCTGAGTTCCCAAGTGGGGAGCGTCTCTATAGGAATCCATTCTATTTAGATTGGTAGAGAAAGTTTTTTGTCTGATCTTATCAGGCAAAATTTCTGTTCAGGACGGCTCACAATTATTATTTTCTTTTTTACAAGAATCTGGGGAACACACGTAAAAGGTTTTTATTTTTT
>JAGDQP010071087.1:0-10677 GCA_022664845.1 Lepisma saccharinum | reverse complement strand
GTAAATCGTGACCTATGAAGAGAAAGAATGTCCAGGCTCAGGATGAAGTGAAGATTGGGATCAACTTTGCACAAATGCATTTGCTTGTGACAGAACCCTTTAACTTTTAATCCAACTCAGATTTGCTTCAAAGTGCAGAGAGCTTCATTAATCTAAAAATATTTATTAAATATACGTTTTGTCAGACAGTACGCACGCGTAGTATTACTTAGTAAATTAACAATGAAAGTTCATATGTTAAAATATCAAAGAGATAACATTCTCTATATTAATGAAAAGATGTGAAAACTAGTAATGTGAAAACTTCAAACTCACTGATAAACATGAAATAAGTTTTATGCAAAAAAAATATATTTTCCACATTTCAGTGACTAATATGACAGCGTTATAGAAAAAGAAAGGGCTTATAATGCATTCATTTGAAGTTGTATAGGCGCATGTGTCGTGCGTTGCGATAATACGTGACTAAAGCTGTGTACTACCAGATGCGTAAGTTAGAAAACCGGAATTTATGTACAGAAAAGACACAGTTATTCGATGGCAATACTAAGAAATATTTTATTCGAAATATTGGCCATCGCTAGCGATACATTTCTGTCATCGTTCCGGCAATGTGTGGATGTCAGACCAAAAAACTGCGCCTCTTGCGCTGCAAACCAATCATCAAGACATTTTCGTAAGATGTGAAGCGCTTGTCAGCAAGTGCATGTCCCATGGATGCGAATAAGTGAAAATCGGAAGGCGCCAAGTCTGGTGAGTAAGCCACATGCGGAAGGATTTCCCAGCCAAACGTCGCAATCGTTTTCTTGACCAGTTTTGCTGTGCGGAAGGGAGCATTATCGTGAAGCATTATCACTTTATGTTGTCTTTGGTCATATTCTGGTCGTTTTGCACGCAAATATTGATGCAAATACATCATTTGTTGTCGGGAACGTTGGGTATTAACGGATTCGCCAGGTTTAAGCAGTTCGTAATAGATCCCAACGAACACAACGCATTGTCTTCCGTCCATAGTGATTTGGTCTTACAGTCGATGTCGCCGGTTCTCCTAGAGTTACCCATGATCATTTACGCTTAGGATTCTGGAAAAAGATCCATTTTTCGTCACGAGTCACAATTCGATGGATAAATGATTTGCTTTTGTATCTGGCGAGGAGAATTTTGCAAGCAGTTTTTTGGTTTTCCTGCTGTTGTTCTGTCAATGCATGTGGAACCCATTTCCCCACCTTCTGATTTTCTTTTTGTGCCTCTTAAAGGTATGAAAACTGCTTCTCATGTCACATTTATTTGATTCGCGAGTTGTTTTTGCGTTTGAGCGTCATCCTCATCCAACAAAGCTCGCAATTCGCTCTCTGCAAACTTTTTTGGTGGTCTTCCACGTTCTTCGTTTCTCACGTCAAAATCGCCACTTTCAAATTGTTTAAACCACGCATAGCACTGTGACGTACCAGAGCATGATCACCGTAAGCTTCCACAAGCAAGCGATGCGATTCTGCAGCAGTTTTCTTCAAATGGTAACAAAAAATCAATGCTGTCCGCACATCGTAGTTTGTAGGTACAAATTGCGTCATGTTGAGCACTATTAAACACTATGCTATGACATGAAACCTGTCTGGTTGTGAATTGCAAATCGTTATCAGCAGTCAAAACAAGCAAGCGGCGCCAAGGACGCAGTTTTACTGTAACCACAGTGACAACTAATGCCGTCTATGCACAAATTACGGTTTCATATTGACACACCTGGTACATGTGCGGTATGTATTGATGCATGTGACATGCGCAATGAAAACTGTTTCATTCATGTTAAGTCATAAATTTGTTGACTGAGTTTTTGTTATGCCTTGGATTAATTTTCCCTTATGTACATTTTGTATCAAGTATGTTTCTCCGGGGTTTCATCCGAAATAAGCGATACTTTTTACTTCTTGCAGAAACTGTTTCTGAACACGGGTATTCTCCATAGCAACGGAACTATTTTCTTCTCTTAGATATTCAAATGCAGCATACCTTATTATTTTAATCGCATTATGTCTTTTAACTTTTATTAAATGACATTTCTTTTAATTTATGCTTGATTTACACATTTCGTACATTTGTTTTCTAATGAACACAATGTTATTCCAACCGACAGTACGGCACAGAAGGTAAAATCCAAATGTGTGGGTGAAAGAAGAAGTGTACTATCAAATAAGAAATTGCTTACGTAGTGTTTTAATATATGTCCTAAAATTATAACCGGCAAATGTGTAAAACTCTTACTACTCCTAAAATTCGAATTTTAGGTTAGTTCGCAAGACATTGAAAACGTAATAAGGTACAGCTAATAAACGTAAAGCTAGTAACTGATCATTTTATATTTATACGCAATTTGCAAAGATATTTTTTGTTTATTAGCACGCACAGACACACACACACACACACCCACACACACAAGCACGCACACAAAGAAACCTCTTTTACACAAATATGTTGTTTAGCATACATTCAAGATTATATTTATAAAAAAAAACTATTTTCGGATTTTCCATATCAACGACATATTCAGCCGTTTTACATGTCCTGCTGGATGAAGGCTTTCCCGTTTTCTTTTCTCATATCTCGGTTTGTTTCTACCCTAATCCAAGTTGCTCCTGAGAAACGCTTGATTTTATGTACCCATTTTGCATTTGGAAGTCGCCTCGATCGTTTCTTTTCTCTAGGAATCGACTGTAGTACATTCGTCGTCCATCTTCCCTCTGTTCGTCTAGCTATGGGACCTGCTCACCTCCAGTTCATCGGCTTCGCAGTCTTGATTATATCTTCTACCTTCGTGTGTGTGCGAATCCATTCATTATCATCCTTCTCTCCCAGTTAGGATATTCCTAACATGTCTTTCTCCATTCGTATTTGTGAAACTCTTAATCTTTGACTTGTTTGTTCATTCAACGTCCAAGTTTCACAGCCTGTACATAACTGCAGTTAAGGCTTATTTATTACAAACTTTACGCTTCAGACACAAATTGGTAGTTTTTTTTAAAAAATCAAAGTGTTGTCTTCTGAACGGGCTTCGCGCCATTTTACATCTATTTATTTCATCCGTCAACCTGGTATTCGATGTTTTCAATTGCCCCAGTTAAGTATAATAATTAACCTTGCCTATTTTCCATCCGTCAATCTTTATTTCCATCTTGTCAGCATATTGAATGTACGTTAACTTTATTTCACTTAAATTACGGTTGGTTTCGTCGGTTCAAACCCTCATCGTGCCATGTGGGCTTTGTGGTAAAAATAAACGTGTGCATGGGTTTTCTCGGGGTTCTCCATTCTTCATTTCAACAATCACCCCAACATCATCCATCAGGCCTGAGCCAAAGTTGCTTAAGGGTTCTAAAATTAAATTCAAATTCAATAAATTTTCCACTTAATCCTCCTAAGTGTATTCTCTGTGTATTTGTATTAATTCTGATGATTTTATTTTAATAAAAATACACATCGAATAGCCAAAATTAATTTTATTGATATAAAGTCACACATACTTTGTGAAAGTCTTAAACACGTATTATGTATACTGGATTACAAATGAAAATCTTTTTACGTAAATGACAGTTGTCAATTCTGATGATTTTCATTTGAGCAAGAACAAATTCCCGAAATTTCATGTTTTCCTGAAATTCAGTACATTTCTTAAGTAATCTAATCACACGTCACCTATATCAACACATTATTAAATCAGAAATGCAGTAAACTGCAGTCAATATTATGTAGTTTGGAATGGATATATTTGCTCTGATAAAATATGTAAAAGGATTAATGTTCCTTTTATGCTTGAAAAACATATACATGGAGTATTTATTTCAATTTAAAAAATATATGTATCGATTTATTCAATTAAATGCAATGAACTAAAAGGAAAGCCGCTCATATTCTTGGGGCTTCGAATAGACTCCAGCTAAGCATGCGAAGGCGTTTCGACGTGAGCATTAACGTAATGACGAATCATCACTTGGTAATGACGAAACTATCAAAGAAATTTGTTAAACAAAGGAAATGAGAATATGGTAATTACCAACCACCAGTTGATAGAAGTTGATTGAACTTCTTAAATCACTTGAATCATGTATACCACAACGACCATGGACACTGTCCTATATATTGACAATTTAATATTAAACATTTTTATTGACATTAAGGTTTGATTTAATTATTATAAACTCCTGAAAAAGCTGCTGGTACTCTAAGGATGGGACGCCGTTTATGTTAAAGTGGACACCTAACGATTCTGTTCAATACTCCTCGATGTTTCAAACAGGAGAAATAATAAAACTGCAAAGTTTTGAATGATAAACTTTTGAAAGTAGAACCTTAGTCCGTAAACCTTTGCACAAATGCGCAAGTCGCCCACATGTGTTTATTTTTTAAATGCAATATCAATTGAACACTCCAAGTAGATTACTATTAAAACATGATTCCGAAGAGGAAATGCATTACCATTATACTTAAATATTATTGTGTGGAGCTGCTATTTCGAATAAAATTCCTCAGCACTTGCACAATTTCCTATCAAACAAAACAATGCATTCAATGATAAAATTAAAAGAATCGTGTTAATTCCAGTGAGACAACAATAATTAATATATTCCTGTAGTCTCATTCATATTTCCACATTATCAGGGGTAGATTTCGGCCCTGGCCGGACCAGGCTAAATGTTTTCACAGGCCTGGCCGGGCCTGGCTAAATCCTGTTGTAGTCCGTAATACTTCCATTTTTGTTCTGTGGTTAACAAAAAATATTTTACGAGATCGGTCTGAATAAAAGTTGAAATTTGTGTCAATTTAATGTTAAACTTACCAAAAATGACCAGTTTTCTTTCTTTATTTCTTTTCAGAGAAACGTCTTCGGGGAATAATTGTACAGCTCCAAATGTACTTTTGAAGTCTCCAGGGCATTTGGGACTAGGTTCCATATGCTATTATTAATCCTTTAGAACATTTCTGAAGTATATTTGTGACCTCTGGGAACAATACTCCTGGTACATTCCCAAAGAAACATTCATTCGTTTCCAGATCACTGCAATCGGACCCGAATTTGGTACGTTCTGACCCAGGCCCACATACAAAAATGACCGGTCCGAAAAGTGACTAATTGTGTTCGAAATCCGCTTTTCTGGTCGGCCCCTGTTTTCCGAAATGGTCGAATCGAGCCAGGCGAGTCGAGCCGAGATACGGAATTTTCCTAATTCATACATCCGAAAACATCGCACAATAAGGTTTGCTAAATTTGTTGCTAGACGTTAAATTTGTTCTGTTTACCGAGCAAATCATACAGCAGTTTAAGAAAAAGAAACCATATCCATTATCAGACATAATCAGAAGTGTTAACAGGTTTGTCTATTTACAAACGAATTTAGAAAACTATAGTGAACTTTATTTTGCATGCACCATTGTGGTAACTTTGACTTCGGCCCGTCACGATTAAATGAGTGCAATAATTGTTAAATTCCATAAACATCCCTGCCCTAGGTGGGTTTTGATCCTGCGACCTTGAAGACGTTAGCCTAACGCCTCAGACCACACAACTACCTTGTCGGCAGAAACGAATTTAGAATTTCATTTATTTTTAAGGCCTTCAGGCAACTTTGGCTCAGGTCGGATGAATGATGATGAGATGAATTGGTGGAACGAAGAAAGTGGGATTAAACGGAACAACCCCTAAAAAAACACTCATGCGGTGTTCGACCACCACAAAGCCCACATGGCATGAGCAGGGATCGATCCGATTATCCCTAGCGCCAGAGGTTAGCGTTCTACCAATTTAGCCAAGGAGACCCAAATGAATTTTGAGAACAATAATAGGAAATATATGCGAGTCAGTTATGTTTCAGGCTACAAATTTCCTTGTTATACAACAATTTTTAGTTCATACTATTTATTTCAGCTTTAGATATTAACTGCATTTCCAGAGGGGATCTGTTTTTCCAACCACTTTGCCCGCCCACGTTTGGGTGGGAAATTAGCTTTTGCGAAATTGGCGATATTATGAACAATATTGTTAGGCGTACAGATATATCACTAGTTCTTTTATTTTTTTCTAATTTAGGAGGAAATTTACTAATTTAGGAAATTTTCTAATTTCTAATTTTTCTAATTTCTAATTTTCTATATATGGTTGTTTTTGCTGAAAATCCGAGTAACAAAGAGATGGTGTGTTTTCCCTGTCCTATTTCCTATTTCAACCATTCTTGTTTGCAACTGTGACTATAAAAGCAACCACTTCCTGTATTTAAAGAGACGGGGCAGTTATTGAGAACTGAGAAACTTACATAGCACGCAGAGTGCTGAAGAAGGCGGGGTGCGTGGGGACGAGATGGAAGGAAAGCTGTAAGTCCACATGCATACGGTTTCGGGGTCTAAATAGTAGCAAAACACTTTTAATATTGTGTTTTTTTTCCTGAATAGTGAAAGCATAACCTCATGGATTTATTTTTTCTTCTTTCTTTCTTTTTTATCTCAGACGTATCAATGAGTTACTTGTTACTACATCCCCTATAAACTTCTGAAGATTCCCCAGACCCGCCGTGAAAACAGGAATGTTCATAGAGATTTTATTTCGTTGTATTTTATTGAATCAATACCAGTTATTTCTCTTTGTCTCAGCCGTGTTTTTGGTAAAAGAACCGAGGTCATTATTTTCTTGCGTTATTTCATAGGGTTTGTTCCACTACACCGCCGACCGAAGTCTAAATGAGCAGGTTGTCGGACAAATTTAATAAGATATGCAGTCTAGTCAAATAAAGCTAGCCAATTACTTCTATTGTCACTTCTCTACAATAAAATGTAGGATGTTTTCCATTTATTTTCTTCTTGACTTTCGACGCAATTGATCTTGAAGTTCGTTAGTTTGTTTCCTCCAGTGGGGCTGTGAATGGCAGTTATAATTCCAGACGTTGCCTGTATGCGTTTTAATGTATCAGCGTGTTTGTGCGTGTGTGTGTGTGTGTGTGTACAGTATGTCGTGCGTGATAGATATCTAGGCAGCGTGTCTGATAATTTAAAAAGAGGATGATTTAGGCTATGTCCAGAAATTTGACGAATTGCTGCATGGATTTTGATCCACAAACATTTTCGGTAGGTCAAACAATTTATTCTCTTGTTTATTACTTTTGTGTGAGGTGTATAATTATTTTGTGTTACGTATGAGTGTAGTCTCTGCACATTTGAGTAAAATTACTTCTAAATACATTTTTCTGTAATGCTTTGGTTCTCGTCACTCAGCGCCGCTGTCTCTCATTTCTTTTTTCATGTCCATTACCAACATGATTTCAATAAAATGTATTCATGGTCTTTATGCATCTTGCAAGTCAGGCTCAGCTCGGGATAGGGCAGAGGAGAGAATGTTGGAAGATAGGCATCCAGGACCTAGTTTGTGGGTACCATCCAGGCATTTACCTGGTATGACTGTTGAAAATCTCAGATTAGATTGGCAGACGCTAGGATCGTTCCCAGGGCCTATAATTGGTAAGGCTACCAACTGACCTACGGCCGCCCGGTACCAGGTTTTGATATTTCTTGTATTTAATATGGAACGAAATATTCGAAACGTAAATATTGCATCGATCATTTTTCTTTCTTCATTTCCCTTCCTTATCTCCTTGTTTTCGTGATATTGAGTGCCCTTCGCTACAGACTTGTTAGCCTCTTGAAAAATCCGACCCTGGTCTATTGAAACGTTGATTTTACTTGAGGTTAAAGTAACACCTGAGGATATGAGTGATTGACTGAATTCTTATTAACGTTCTATACGAGTTGGTGAGCTTCTAAGGATCGAAAATAACAGTTTTTGTTAAAGTGGACTCCGAACCACTTCGTTCAATAGGCAGCCGCGGGAATTGAACCCTGACCACGAACACAGAAAGCGAGCACGCTAAGCTCTTGGTCACCCCAATATCAAGGTTCCATATGGGGAGCAAGCTTTGCTATCCAGCAATAAGTTTCTCAGTATTATGTAATGGCTTGTTTCTTCTCCGTTACGAAAGATATAGGAAAAAATAAATTAATGTTTAAGTTATTTTTTATTAAAGGTTAACATTTTCTTTCTTAGAAATGTTTATAAATAATTGCAATTATTTTATTATTTTATATAATGTTTCGAAATAACACAAAGAAAAGTCACTCGCAAAATATATAGCACTTTTGTGAGTAGAATTCTTGCATCATTCTTCCTTTTACCCCAAACGGGGTTTTCTACTGATATCACTTATTTTGTAAGGCTGCCTATAAAAACAAAAACAAAAAAAAAACAATAATTTGAATTAAAAGCTTTTTTTTTTAAAAAGGAAAATATTATGTTCCTCAGGGTTTTAACTTCCGAACTTACACAATCTTCTTTTTAAACGAAAATCCACTCGACCGGGATTTGAACCCGCGAACCCACGCGGCGGAGTCAACAATGCTAATTATTATTCTACCGAGGCTTCGCGCTTGGAGTGATGCAAACAGATATTTATTGGAAACGGACGGTGGTCTACAAGGACTCCTGTCTTGTAACAAAGAAAAGTATTTCCTGCTTCAAAACGTGATTTATAGCAATCTGAGTATATTGCAACAAATCAGTAAATGTTGAATGATTTTGTTGAAGACTATTGCCTATAAAGCACAGTTTATTTCGATTAAGGGACGAGGTTGATAACCGATAATGTGTAGCACTTTTTTCTCATAGTAACAAGGAGCAGGATGCAATCCCGTGCAAAACATGCATTTATAATCTTGACAGAAAGTACATTTTAAATTACTCACCATGGGAGCGTGGAGGTTAGATAAGATTAGGTACGGTCATGTATCTTTACATTTTTCTCCCTTACGTCATGCCCAGATGAGTGGAGCAGCGGCGGAGAGTGTTCTCCGTACGGGCTCGTATTTAAAAGTGGCACGTGTTACTATGGTGGAAGGATTCAAGATCGATTTTACTGTATATCTCGGAAACCGTAACTCCTATCAAAAACCTAAGCTTGGATTTACCCCCATTACCCCTAAAAACCGCCTGTACCACTCATTTGGGACTAAAACAAAGAGACACACAGAATGATGGACATACCTTTCTATCATTTGTGAAAGTTTTGTGATTGGGTTAAAAAAGTCGTAACTTTTGAACCACTCCACCAGTTTTAACGTATGATACACCGTTTGAAACGTATTGATGCGTAGAATAAGATCCAGTAAGTTTCGGCCGCTTTTATGCTTTGGGATCAGTGCTATCCTAAAAAATATGAAATTTTGATATTTTTTTTTCAAAACGCCCTAGGGGTCCTAAGTAGATCCTACCGATTTGTTTTCTTTTTCTGTCTTAGTATTGGAAAGAAAAGTGTCTTTGCCAGCGTCACTCGAAGAACTGCCGTTCTCCATTATTTATATATATATATATATATACAGATGCTTATCAGAATAATGGAAACACAAACAGTTGGCAACACGTCAGATGTATGGGTTGGCAGTGGTGTCGTGGCGACCGCAGCGCCGGACTGCTGGTGGTGGTGTGTTAGGTCGGTCTCCATACTACGTCAGGCGTCGTGGAACAGGAGTGTGCAGTGGCTGCAGCAGACGGAGGTAGTGTAAAATGGGAGACCTCTCAGAGTTTCAAAGAGGGCAAATTGTTGGTGCGCGGTTATGTGGAGTGAGTGTGACGGCAGTGGCTAGTGTGTTAGGTGTGTCGCCAGGGACAGTGTCGAAGGTGATGACGGCCTACACAACACACGGGAAAACCACATCGGGGAAGCGGAACAGTGGGCGGAAGAAAAGCATCAGTGACAGGGCACGCCGGGTATTAAAGCGCATTGTCACGCGGAACCGTCGTGCCACTGCGGCGCAAGTGACGGAGGAACTCAATCAGCACCTCCCCCAACCTGTTTCGACAATCACAGTCCGCCGCGAATTACATGACATGAACTTACGGGGTCGTGTTGCACGGGCCAAACCTCTCATCAGGGACCAGAACGCTTTAGCACGCCGCAAATGGTGCCGCGACCATGCAACTTGGACCGTTGACGACTGGAAACGTGTGGTATGGTCGGATGAGTCACCATTCACCCTATTCCAAACCACGGGCCGTGTTTATGTGTGGAGAACGCCCAAAGAAGCGTATGATCTGCAGTGTCTCCGCCCAACTGTGAAACATGGCGGCGGCACGGTGATGCTGTGGGCCGCAATATCATGGTTTTCATTGGGTCCTGTGGTCACACTTCGCGGACGCATCACTGCCAACGATTATGTCGCAATTTTAGGAGACCACTTGCATCCTATGGTCCGGATGTTGTTCCCGGACAATGACGCCATATTCCAGGATGATAATGCACCCATTCACACAGCTGGAGTTGTTGCAGCGTGGTTTGAGGAACATCGGGATGAAGTTCAACACCTCCCCTGGCCCGCCCAATCCCCAGATCTCAACATAATTGAACATCTGTGGTCCATCTTGGAAACACGACTCCGGCGACGATTTCCACCTCCATCCTCTCTCACAGAACTGGCCGATGCCCTGCACGAGGAATGGTGTAATATTCCACTTGCTACCATTCACGACCTCTATGCCTCCATCCCACGTCGCATCAAGGCTGTTCTGAAGGCGAAAGGTGGCCCGACACCATATTAATCTGGTAAGTTGCACTTTCGTTCAGGTGTTTCCATTATTCTGATAAGCATCTGTAT
>JAGDQP010071086.1:0-10677 GCA_022664845.1 Lepisma saccharinum | reverse complement strand
ACGATAAATCTTCTCTAGATTGGCAACACTGATCATCCAGCTATATTATTTCTCAATAGAAGTACCATGCTTCTTCGCATAACGTTTTATAAATATAGTGAAGAACCTAGAATACTAGATCAATATTCTTCATAAGCTCCACAGAATGTATTCAATAAACTGTATAGTCTTATTCATGGGACACAGCCATGCTATGCTGGCATATTATAATAAAACGAACACAAGGGAGCTCCATCAGACTACTTGGCTACCCCCATCAATCCACAAAAGTTTCTGGCAAAACACAGCGTTACTAGATGTAAACAACAGCCCCGCCTGACGTGACAACTAGCCTACTCAATACAAATACGCAAAAATGTTCTGCTAAAACATAAACAACACTTGAGTACCATCTTGAAAGAGTTCAAGGCGCGACTTTACGACAAAGCACATTTAGAGTACAAAGGTGTTCCAAATACCGAATACCTTAAGCACCGCGCGTACACACACACATTTAATAAATATTAATAATAATGCACACATACTGATTACATTACACCACCCGGACGCAGACTCAGCTATATCAAAGATGCATTCTTCACCCTTAGCCTACAAGACCTTTCCCATGACTAGATGGAATGTTGATAAAAAAAGAGAAAAGGAAATTAATTTTACCGTGCACTAGATTGAACTTCAAAAAAAAAACAACAAACTAGCAAGGAAAGCATGTTAACATCACTTCAAATCTGAGAAATAATTCAACGGAATAACTGCATATACTGTACTTCCACATATGTTAATAGGTGAACAGAAAGAAACTAAAACAACTCACTTCAATCATAAAGGCAAAGAAAACATACTTTGATACAACACTCTGCAGTATAATGATGCCTCTCTTTTGACAGCAATTCTCAGCTTTTTGATCAAGAAAATGCAATATACGAAGAGATTTGTATAACACATGTTTTAATATACCCCTTAGTGTTATTTAATTTAAATTTTATAATCTAAATAGCTACTAATATTGAATTTTTAAAATAAAACATACCAACTCAATTCCTAATGTGCTTTAAATTTATTTGGCTTGCTTAAACTTCACAACAACAAAATCAAGATCAGCTAATTCATGGTAAACTAAGACATTAAAATCAGGTCTTGATAATTTTAGATTTCCATAATTATTTACTAGAAAATGATTTCTCCGAGTAAACTAATCTTGTGCGGTTATACTGTTCACAATGAAAATTCAGATTATAAAGATTGAAAAGGAAACATTTCTTTTGTTGCGAATTACTGTGTATATGAGAAATTTTTTATGAACTGAAATTTGAACCGAAACTTTTATCTCCAAACAATCTGAGTTACATTGGAATAAGAGTATCTGTATAACAAAGTAGAATTAATATTAGGGGGTAAACATCACACGAGAATATCTTAAACACAAAGTGCAAATTGTACAGAGAGATGCATTTTGTGTATCAACTATCTAATTTTGAAATAAAAAAATATGAATGAAGGGCGGATAGATGATAGACAAATTTTACCGGTACTGAAACGCACAAGGTTGAACCATTAAAACAAAACTCTTTTTTACCTGACGTTAAACATTGGATCACGAAATCTTAATATATAAAAAATTACCTCTAAAGAGGAAAAGTTTTTGACCTAGTTAAGAATTCAGCTCTCTTCTCTTCAGAGACATTAAAGAACTTTATATTATCTATGTTATGCAATCCGGCGTCTTAACTCTATTATGTATTGCATCTACCACTAAGAAGGGACCAATATATTTCAGAAAGTATTTACTTATCGATCTATTAAACGCAGAACTATGAGCATGTGTCTTGATGAAAACCAAGTCGTCGGGTTTTTGGTTTATTGAAGATAAAGCAGTTTTTTCATTTCTCTTTTGATTTCTCGTTGTATTTAAAACTACGGTTTGATAGCGAAATTTAGAATCTACAAAATCCAAATGATAAGGCCATTCAAGAGTCCCCTTAGAATCATCAACAGCGGAATAATTTAGAAAAATCCCCGAAGGTGGAAATCCAGTTACGAGAGGGATTGAATTGTGTAACAAAGCTTGAAAATCAGAAATTTTTGAACTCCAAAGACGATGTTCCCGATAGGAAAACAAACGAATGAGTCTATTAGTCTCTCTGTGGTAACGTTCTACACATTTAGATTTGGGGTTGTAAGGACAAATCATCACATGTTTAATACCCAGAGAAGCGCAGAATTCCTTCCATAAATGGGAAGTATATTGTGGGCCTCTGTCCGAAATGATAGTCTTTGGCTTGGGAAAGTGATGCAAATATATCTTGATAAAAACTGTCTTAACCTCCTTAGTATGGACAGACCTTAATGGCTAAAGTACTAGAAATTTTGAGAAAACTTCTGTTATTGACAATACATAATAAAAAGACGAACGTTTTGGTAATTTCCCGATTCAATCTATGCATAACTTCTTATGGGGAGCAGACGCTACATCATCACAAGTCTCCTTCGTCAACGCCCAAGAAACTACCTTAGTCTTAGCGCTTACTTCACAATCATTAATAAACCGAATAATAATATCCTTTTCATAGATTTCCAAATGATTATTTGGATACAAAACAAATATCATTTATGAATTCCGAAATGTCCTTCCAAATGAATTTCACTTATAACTTTATGAACTAAGACTTTGAAACAATTATCTCCATTCCCCAGGAGCATTAGCAATTTGTATATTAGTCCAGTCAACGAAGCCAAAATAGGGGTTTAGAAGACAAAATTGGTTACGAAACCTGTCCCATTCGATACTACTATGTAAGTAGTGTTCAAAATTAAAAGTCCCCAACCCTCCCCCTTCCGCTTACACCCTCAAAGTTGAAAAAAAGCGTTTTCTTTTTAAAATTCATTAAAAATCAACCATTCCACCTACAATAACCGTTCTGGCATCAAAAGAATCTACATTTATCTCTTTTGTTGTAGCTTTGACGACTTCTCAATTTTAGCCACGGAAATTGCAAAATTTTATATTTAAATAAGAAAAATATTAATATAGATGCGCCTTTAACTTATAATTGAAGTAACAGCACAAAACCTGTTTACATCGAAAACGTGATTGATATTACTAAAGTTGTAAGAAATGTAATAAGTTTTAATTTGATATAATCTATATGGTTACGAATTCCGGGACGATAGAGATATAGAAAAGGCGTCGCAAAACCACCTCGTCCAGTGTTATTTCTACCCTGTTCCATAATAAGGGTCATTTACTGAATGTAATTTATTTAAATTTGGTGGTGTTGAAATCATGGGAGCAGAATAAGAAATCCTTCAACTTGAAATTTATTCCTACATTGTTGTCATTTTCACTGGTCCATTTCGGCTATTTCTTCTAAGTCTGCACCTTCAGCATTTTGTTGACCGTCAGTTTTTTTTCAAATTCCTGCATGAAACACCATTACAAAAGCGACATATGTTACTGCAAAAGAATCCACGTTTTACACAATAACAATTTTTAGCACATTCCTTTTTGCAATTGCAGAAAATCATGCGAAGAATTTCAGGTGGTGCGAAAATAGCTTCAGAATGAATTGGTACCAAAATGCCGTGACTGAGTCTCCACCCCATTGTGTTGCCAGAATCTCGTCATTCCCAATCCACCGTTGTACTTGGTAGTACGCCCTTAGTGAGTGCATATATGCTGATCTGGATGTGGGTGGGAGAGTGGCCATTTCAAACTTTGCTATCACAGACATTTTAGCTACTTTGCACATAGTTTTATAGTTTTGTTTTGGGGTCCCACCTTATCACCCCCGCCTCTTTGCATCCTTTGCACAAGCCGAGTTGTGCACTTCCAAGGGCGTGCATCACGAACATATTTATTCTTCTCGCCTTGGGGCAGGCGTGTCCCTAAAGATTCTTGGATTGCCGGAGTAAGCTCCTATGTTCCTTCTGTCAGAGACATCAGGTGTTGCGGGACGGACTTTGGACCAGGCGTCCAGAATGTTCTCCTAGTCAAAGTTCCCTTAATAAAACTTACTTGCTTGCTCGTCACTATGTTAGTTCCTCCTGTCTCACTCTTGCGCTCGGTTAGTTATGCATCTTATTTCGCTGTATTCTATTTTCAATTCTTTACACTCAATCAGTCACACTTACACCGTGACTAGCTTTCGATTTGTTCGCTTTCATTTCTGGCTTCCAGAAAATTAGCGTTTTTCTACTAAATATATACGCTCGTCTCTTCATACCACACTTCCAATTTCTTTCAGCACCACACTTACACTAACTCACACACACTTAGCGTCTCTTGGGACGGAGTTCTGCCTCAAGGCACCGAACGTTTCCCACTAGGTTGCAGCGGAACATTTAATCTCTATTTCACCACTTCGTTTCTGGTTTATGTATTAAATTACGTGTCTCTATTGTTTTATAGTCTATTTATACGCGGCTGCAACGCGGGTGAGCGCAGGCGGCGACCCTTTTGTTGACCCAACGTCCCCGTATCTTCAATCTGCATTATCCTAGTTGTATTCATACGGGGCGGTCCACGCCGTTAAGGTATTTCATCTTGTAGTAGTTTGAGACTTTGTGAGTCAGCTCCCTGAGGGCCGTCACCAGTTCCGGTGTTCGCAGAACCTCCGTGACAGGCGTCTCCCCCAGGAGCTGTCTTTCTTCGCGAACTATGTTTCCTGTTTCCATACATCTTAGTACTATGTGTTCTGGCGTGGCCACACGTTCGTATTACTTTAATTGGAATTTTAAGGTTCTTCGTTGCGATGTTTATCAATTTTTGTGAAACTTTTATTTTTTTATTTTTGATTATAGTTGTGTGTTCTCTAAAGATAAGTTTTTCGTCTAATGTTATACCTAGGTATCTTAAGTGTCTTTCCCCTTTTATCGTTTTATCATTCACTTTTATAGTTGGTCATCTATTGAAATTAAAGTTTCCTGTAAATAACACATATTTGTTTTTTTCTGATTATATTGTTAACTTATTCTCTTTGCACCACGATGTCATTTTGTCTATTACTTCATTTTCTTTATTTTGTAGGTCCAGTTGGCTGTTACCCTTAATCACTACCGCCAGGTTGTCGGCATATCCCACCACTCTTTCCAACTGCCGCATTCCATCCAGCATTTCCAGGCACGGTTGGAGGGCTAAGTCCCAAAAAACCGGGCTTAGTAGCGAGCTTTTTCGGGCAACCTTTTGTTGGCATCTTAGCCACGACGCCATCCGCCGTTTCTACTTCTATTAGCCTATTTGCAAAGTAGTTTTTTTACAACTTTCCACAATTTGCTATCCAACTCGATTTTCTTTAATTCCCTTAGCAAGGAAGGCTACCACAAATTGTCAAAGGTCCCCATAATGTCAAAGAATATCCCAATTGTGTATTTACAATTATCTTCTTTTAGTTCATTTATGGCGTCTTCCGTAGACCTTTTAGGATGGAAACCGTATTGTAATTTACAGGTTGATAGGTCTTTTTTTTTTCATTTACTTTTTGTGCAATTATTCTTTCAAAGATTTTACTTATTGTGTTCAATAAGAAAATGGGTCCATAGGACTTGGGACTGCGTTTATCTTTCTAATCACTTTCTAGTAGGATTATTAAATTTGCTTTCTTCCATGGTTCCGGAAACACTTATTGATTTATGCATTCGTTAAAAAGCCTAGTTAGGTATGGTGTCCATATATCTGCATTAATTTTGAACATTTCATTTTTTATGTGATCTGGGCCCGGCGCTTTCCTTTGTTTTAGGCTTCTTAGGATTGCTGCCACTTGATCGTTTGTAACCACTAGATCTTCCGGGTTTTCTGTTTCATTGTCTTGTACTTTGGTGGCGTCATTTCTGATTCTTCTATTTTTTTCGTTATCGTCCTGAATACGATCGTCGAGAAAAAGGTTTTCATACAGAAGTTCGATTGTATTTTTCCAGTTCATTGTGTATTGACCTTAGTCGTCTTTAAGTGTGTTTAGTGCAGCTTTAACCTTTACCTTAGACATAATTATCTTGTAGGGCATTCCCCATAGATCCAAATTTAGATTCTCTTCCACGAAGTTGTTCCATGTTTTCTTCTTGGTTTCTCGGAGTTCTTTTTCAAATTGGTGCTTGATGCTTCTATAATTCTCCAGTCTTCTTGTTCTTAGTATATGGTCTCCAGCCGCCCTATAGCTTTTACTGCTGGCCTTCATTTTTCTTCTTACTTTGTTCAGGTTCACTGTCCAAAAAGGCTTCCTTTTATGATTTATATTTTTTATTCTGGGTGTTGAATTTATTATGGCGTTTCTTGTAGCTATTTCTAAGTTGTTTGCTAGCTCTGTTAGGTTACAGTTTTCTACTATTTCTGGAAGTATCAGGCCCTCAACAATTTTTTTCTTTTTTAGTTTATTTACATTATAATTAAATTTAGTGATTTCCTCTGGTTGTTCTTTAGTATTTTGGTTTCTTTCATAATCAATAGCGAAGCGGACAGCGCCTGGGCACTTGTGGTAGCATATGCGTCCACGGTCCAGTCGTACAAATGATTACATATATTCCCCCTTGTCATTGTTACGTTTATATTTGATTCCACTCCGGCCAGGCCCCTGAAGGTTGTCCTTCTCTGTTCACGAGTGTTAAGTTATGTTGTTCTATCAGGTCCTCAAATATTTCTCCGTGTTGATCAGTCACAGGGCAGTGCCAGAGTGGAGATTTAGCATTAATATATCCCAAAATGATCGCATCCACATTATAAAGTCCATTGACAATATATCATATTATATTCTTTGTACAAAGATGTCCGTTGGAAGATAGAATTGGCAGTATATATTCACTATTGTAATTTTGTGGCTTCCCTTCCTCAAATCCACACATAATGTCCATTTATCTACGTACTTTAGATGCATCAAGGCTTCTATGTCTTTGTTAAGTACCACCACCGCTACCATAGGATTGGGATCCTCTGGCAGTATTGTTACGGCATCCGTCGGCATTCCTGAGTTTTCCCCTGTACTTATAAGGCTCCTGCATACAAACTACGTCCACCTCTTCCTTTTCGCAGTAATTTCTGACTTCGGTAGTTGCCAGTTTCGATCTGTCCAGGTTGATTTGGACTACCTTAAACATGGCTACGGTTGTCTAGTGTGGACGTAGCAGGCAGGGAACTTCTCGACCGAATTAAAAACATTTCGTCCATATGCCATAACAAACTGCCTGTCAACGTTATTCATCTGAAATGACTCTTTCTCCACTCAAATACTTTGCAATTAACTTCAGCAAGTCCTTCGGGTCGGTAATGATTCCGTTTGCTCTCCGATTGATATTATCAACTTCCTCGATAATAGGTTATTGATTTGCCTTGCAGATGAATATTTCTTACTACTATCCTGAGAGCCGCCGTCAACATCTGTGGTTCCTCCAGTTTTGATAAAATATAATTTAGGTGTAGCTCCTCATAGAATTTGTTTCGGTTGGAACACACAGAATTTGTCTCAACTCAAAGAATTAGTTTCTACTTTGCACATGTAGAAAAAGTATCGACCTTCATCCAAAGTTTTGTATTTGCTTAGACCGTACCAATAAAGCACGAACTCTTTACCAACAGCCTTCGCCTCATCCTTGATTGTAGTAGCTATGTTGAACTTTTCGCTCTATTATTTGCTTTTCGTAAGTAAACGAAACGCAGTACTTTTTCCTTGCCCGTAGAATGATGATGTTGTGTCACATCCAGTCATGGCGTGCAAGAATAAAAATATTAATCTTTCATTTTGCAAGTGTACTTGAAATTTCTTGATGTCAAAAATTTTGGTTAGCATTTTCATACAAATAGGTAATGACTCTATTCCTTCCATACCTATTAATAATATCAATAAATATGTATCCCTTGCAATTAAGATGGTGGGATTTCCACTAGCTTTGGCAATGGAGACTACTTCCTTCACTATGTCTGCATCAGCGTCACCAGCAGCCACTTTTGTATTGACCACACAACGAAGGAAATATTCTGCCAGAAATGTAATTAACCTTTTCTTATTGTAATAGTTACCCAAAAAATTCTCTCTGTGAGACAGTACAATACATACTAGTAGATGGTTCAAGAAGTATGTCAGGTTATGTTCGCTTGACTTCTCGCTGCTGCTCCTTCTGCTTTGTCGTAGGGTATCCATAAAAAAAACAATTGACACATTTTTGTCAAAATTATCCAACACGTATGTCGAGTCTTGAGAAAAATGTCGCTAAAAGTCGACCATTTATTTCATGTGATAGAGTAAATTAAATTTCCACCAACATGCACATACCTACAGCAAGGTGGCAAATCTTCAAATTGGATTAGCCGCTTTTCAAATTCTTGTTGGATACTGGATTTCGTACCTTACCTCATAGTGTAATTACTATCAAAAAGTGCAGTTTGGAACGGACTTAGTTCGGATTTGAAATAATCTTTCAGTTTGCAGCTTCCCTGTCAGGCATAAATAACTCGATTAAAAAGCTGGTCTGGATTTACGGAGACTGTGATTTCTGAGATCGAAATTCCATATTTATTAACATAAATTGGTTTGATTGTGTCCGTGCGCTTTAACTTCATATTATCAAAGAAACAATTCTTTGCAGACTTCAATGATTTCAAGCCAACCTCGTAAGCTTTGTCACAATTCACAGTACTATTTGCAACGAGCTCAGTAGCTACGCAAACGAGCGCACTGTCGTCAGGGCGGTAAATGGTGAATGCATTCGAATCTACTCTACAAATTTTCCGATGTCCTTCAGGTCTCTTTCTCTGCGGCTTATTAATTCTGTGTGTTGCTCGCTATTACCTTTTAAAACACCAGTGAATAACTCTCCCGTGAGTGATCCCACTGATCGATTTCATATTTCGCATGAGTGTTTGCTCTATGCACATGTCGGGAAAAATTTCGGAGAAAAATTTATTGGATCTTCTTACAGTAAAAGCCATTCATTGCAAAATTCTTGAAATTCCTTTGGATCCAATTTAATCTCTAACTTTTTCATTTCTTGATAATATAAATGATCTGCTTTTGCGTAGGGCAAGGAATCAGCTGTATGGAAATAAAGCAATATTTCACAGACTGTATTCAAATGAAGTTGCCAATCCTCAGTACTTTCTGCAACGAAGAACAGAAAAACTACATCAACTAAATATAATTCTTGAACCCACAACTTTGCAGTCCTACTTTCTTCCTACAAAAGGTCAATATATGCTTCAAACTTCGCAATGGAATCATTAACGATTTGTGAAGATGAAGCTTCCTCTGGGCTCAACTCTCCTGAAGTTAACCTCGAATAAACAGTAGACACTTCTTCATTAAATAAATGTTTGATCTGATCTTCATCCACAAGAACTATCATAATAGAAGCTTGTGTTAGCATATGTACTCGAACTTAACGAGTATATGCTTTCCCAGACAATAGATGGGCACTGTAGAAGAACCGTATACAGTTTTCCAAAGTTCTTCGATTCCGCTGCCTGACATACATTTTCCCATGCACCTCAGGAAAGACATCAGCAAGTGAAATCTGCCAAGACGAACAGTGATGTTATTTAGGTCACTGCCTTCACCTTCACTAGCCACAATCTTAACAGCTTTGAGATATGATGGCTAATTGAATGTCACTAAGTCCCTCTTTTTCAATTTGACACATTGTGCTGCAACAAACGAAAGGGCAAAAAATAGTAGAAGAGTTACTAGGATCAATGTTTACAAAGGTCAGTGCTAAAATATAGGATGTCACTTATTCTCTAGATTCATCGCTGAAAATACTGTGCATGAATCCAGTCCACCCAGGAATGCATTCTGTGTCTGAAACAAATCCACTGCGTCGAAAGAAATTGGGAGGAGAACCGAAAATTTTAGGTGGAGGAAAGTCGGAAAAATCTTAACAGCAATTTTCCCAAGGCCGTTCCGACTTCTTACCATAACTAAGCACTAGTATTGAAAATTCGCCACTAATTGTTTTCTGAGAAGTATCTCGAGGTACAGGAACATCTACGGAGACAGCGTTTTTGGGAGAGATGCATTTTATTCCATCTGAAGCATGAAAAGTATCAAGTCCATCCAAAGTTCTGACATTGATATCAGCTTTGTCAAGCGCATACTGAACAAAAGCTTCAGGTCTATAACTGGTGTCCCACTCTTTAATAAAGACTGTTGGTAAACTTCAATATCATAGTAATATTGACAAAATTCGAGGGAGTTCAATATCTTTTCCAAATGTTTTGAACCATACAATCGTGTAATATACAGCCCTACAGGCGAGGTGTAGGTATAGGTTCGGAACAATATAAGCACTGAGTTTTAAAATCAAAGTGTACATCATCACACCTGCGAGTCCTTGTAGACGGTCGATCTTGTAACTTTCTAGCCAAATGAGCTTTAATACTACTTTCTCGTGTTTAGTCCTTTCTACGTAAAGAATATAAGAATTGGCACTGTTTGCTCTTCTAACACAAGGTATAGTGAATTGCTCCTCTTCAAACTGGCTTCAATAAGAGACTTCTTACCTCGTTTACACACTTCACTCGTTTCACCTTCCTTTAAACTTCGTTCACAAACCAAGTATCTTTCCATATTCACCTGAACATATTTCAAACACCTATCACAAACCGATACATAATACAAAATAGTTCGAAAAATGAATGCCCAATAAAATTGGTTAACCCTAATAACTACTTGTAATTTTCGAACCTTTCTATCGTAAATAATT
>JAGDQP010071084.1:0-10677 GCA_022664845.1 Lepisma saccharinum | reverse complement strand
ACCAGGTATTCATTGAATTTAAGAAAGCATATGATTCTATCAAAAGGGAAAGTTACACAGTATCCTGATACGATTTTAAATTCCGAAAAAAAGAATGGTTCAACTAATAAAGATGTGTCTCAGGGACCCCATAAACAGAGTATGGATAGGGAATAATATATAAGATATTTTCAAGATTCGCAACGGATTGAAACAAGGCGATGCCTTGTCACCACTATTGTTTAACTTTTCGTTAGAATATGCGATTTTAAAAATGAAAGATGTGAAAAGAACTATCATTGAATGGTTTGAATCAACTGTTCGTATACGAGGATGATATAGATTTTATAGAGGACAATATAGATGAACTACAAAGAAACACCGATGTCTTAGTAGAAGCGTGCGATGAGATAGGTCTATGGGTAAACATAGATAAATCAAAATACATGATAACAAGCCGAAACAAAGGAAATGAAGGGAATGAAAACTTAAGACTTAGAGATGGGGACATAGAGAAAGCAAACAAAGTTAAATACTTGGGAGCATACATAACAAGCAAAAATGAGGTCAGGGAAGAATTAAAAAGTCACTTAGTATCAGGCACCGCATGTTTCTATTCAGTCCAAAAACTTCTATTATTACGATTAATATCAAGGAAAATGAAATTAAAAATATACAGAACGGTTATTCTGCCGCTAATACTTGACAGGTGCGAATGTTGGAGTATGACCATAGCAGATTAACATAATTTGCGAGTGTTTGAAAATAAGGTTTTGAGAAAGGTATACGGACCGAAACGGGACGAGATGACTGGAGAGTGGAGGAGACTGCATAATGAAGAACTCCACGGACTGTACGATTCACATGTTGTAAAAATAATGAAATCGCGAGACTAAGGTGGGCAGGCCATGTAGCTCGGATGGGGGAAAAACGAAGCTTATATTCTGCCCTAGTTAAAAAGCCGGAGGCAAAGAGACTGTTGGGAAGGTCGAGTCGTCGTTGGGAGGTCAATATTAGAAGAGATCTTCGAGAAGTAGGAGTTCGTGATGAGAACTGGCTTGATGTTGCCCAGGATAGAATCCAATGGCGAACGTTTGTTGCTGCAGCGATGAACTTGCGCGTTCTATAAGTCATAGAGTTAGTTAATTAGTTGGTTTGGTATAATTCCTTAGGGCTCAATCTTTAAAATGTTTACAAGATTGTAATTTTAAACTAGTTTCCGTGGTAACGTAACTTAATTATTAAACACATATTCCAGAATGACGAAGAAACGATTGAACCAATTTTGACAAACTAATACAGGGGAATAAACTTAGCACTTGAACCACACTACAGTGTTAAAATATGTACCGTTTTCATAATAACAAAACCCAATTAAGCTTCTTAAAACATTGCGTTAAATGTCAAGTACACAGTTCAATTTTGTAACATCTCAAAAGATGAATGCATCCTAGAAAGGTATAAAGTTACCATTAAATTCATGAGTGGGTGTTGCCAAAAAAGAGAATAGTAAACAGGGTCTTACGCTACACTTTTCTATTTTGTATCTTTACAGTTCGTGAGAGAAACAAATCGAAAAGTAGCGGACTAGCAGTCCTTTCTTATCATTGCACCGTTCACCTGAGCGAAAACAAGGCACACTTAGAATGAACGGAGTAAACAGAACTCCAAGATACGCCGTTTCTCCAGTGAAGAACTACATACATGAATCTACGTCGACACCCTTGGTATTCTGCTGACAATAGTAAATCTTTCAAACCACCTCACATCCTTTCCATAATCCTCTTTTTGTATTTGTGTCTTTTCTTAGTTCTGTCACCAATTTACCTGTGTGCTCTCTCTTTCTCTATTCCCGTCAACAAAATTTGCTATTGCATCTTTGTAAACAATCTTTGTTTTGCTATGCCCTAACCAATTTCTTCTCCTTGTTTTTCTGTATTCAATATTGTTTGTCTCTTCCTTAGTCTATACAATATCTTCATTAAGCATCTTCTGTATCTCGCTGATTTTCTTCATTCTCATCCACATCCACATTTACAAGGCTTCTTATTTTATTTAATTACTTTATTGTAGAATATACGTTTCTGCTCCATGAAACACAATGCTGGGTTATTTTAAGCGTTAAAGAAATGGGGTTTAGTATAGAATGCTTAATGACTAAAAAAATAAAGGCTATTTTTAAACGGTTAAAAAGTTATTGACTACTTCTGGAGTAAGATAAGCAGATCATAGAAATCAAAGTCCACCTTCGCATTACATGCGAAACTTTTTTATTTAAATTATCTTTGTAAGGTTTCCACACTCAAAGAAGTAAAGAGTTTTTTGAGAATAGGTTTCTAAGGAGCATTTTAAATGGGAAATATGATGGAAAGAGTGATCCAACCATATGACTTACTTTTTTTTTAAAATAACTTTTCTGCGAAAGTCACAATATTCCCAGTAATAGATCTTTATTTTACTTTATTTATTGATTTATTTATTTTTGACTTTGGACAGATATAAAATATAAAAAAAAGAATAAAAAGCTCTGACAGTGTCGAAATACTACCACTCGAATGAATCTGGAGAACACTCGTAGAATAGCTTTTAACGTAAGTCAATGGAATAGCACAAATACACACAGACCCCTACACCTAACTGTTCTCACTCCATCTGTGCTCCAATCGTTATTGACCTAGTGGAAACAGAAACGGTGGAGGAGGAGACGACGGGGGGAGCAGTCGAGAGTAAGTGGAAGCGAGATGTAGAGTGGGTAACGCCTACACATTTTGACCCAAATTTTCTTTGTTTTTGTTTACGTGAAGAAAGGCGCTTAAAGAAAAGGGAGAGAAGGGAATCAAAAAAGAAATGGACAAGAAATAGATGAAGAAATATTTATAATGATACTGAATTCGTAAGTGTGAATTATTTCAGTAATGTGTCAAATTCTAATGCTACAAGATTGCAACTGTTCCTTTTGATGTAGTTATTGGAAGAAGACAAGACAGAAATATCTCAGCTATAAATATAGACCGATTCCTAACTTTTTTCTTTTATTTGTGAGAAAAGTATATATCCTCTCTTTCTTTCTTTCAGTGCGTGTGTCGTTTATGTGTATGTAAGCGAAAGAGGAGGAGAGAAAGGAACATACAAGCAGATGTACCTAAAAGCACGGACTGAACGACATATATATATATATATAAGGCAGCGTGTGTCTATAGAAATATATAGACAGATAGTGAGGAAGTTGGAACATTTTCATTGCTGTACCCTCAGAACTCCAGCTTTTGCACTGTCTGGCCGAGAAATGCTCCAGTGAGAGACAAGAGAAGTTCTCCCCCCTTTCCTCTCTTCCTATGGATGGTGGCAAGTAGTAGGAGGGAAGGAGATTTTTGGTCCAGCTTCCTCGGCAGCCTGGAGTTTGAATCTCCGCTGGAAAATCAATGTTATCGGCGCGCGCAGCCGGGAGACGCCCTGGGCATAGTGAATGGTGAGCGAAACGAAGACCGCACATGGAGCTCACAGGTGAGCGGTGCTCCTCATCTCTAGTTCTTGGTTGGTAACTCTAGCATCTTTCCCGCCAGATTCTCCATTGCTACGGCTCGGATTTTCCCCAATTTTTTTTGTTATCCGGAGCAGCATGATGTTAAGTGAGTATTACGACACTTTTTAGTCATATTTAAATGTTATGTTTGTATGCATGTTTTAATTGTTTCCCTTTCGGTAAAAAAAAAGAACCGGGATTATTTCGTTCCATTTTTGTGTGTCAGTGTATATACACACACGTATATATATACACACACACTTCTGGTGCTGCTGTGCGAGTTGAGAGTCCGCCTGGCCATGCCGGCTGCATCGATCCCCCGAAAAACGTTGATTCGTTCACGGCGCCAGCTACATTCCTTCACCCCCTCGAAAGGAAACCTTGCTCCAAAATCGACGAACCTGGATCATGGCATCCCCTTGTCCTTGATTTCCATAGAGGGTTAAAGAGCGACATCATTAATTAAGTGGAAATAATGTTCGTCTTTTTTTTTTTCATTTGTTTAAAAAAAAGTATACAAAATACTTGTTGCTCAGGAGGTTAGTTTATTTACCAAAAATTTTAACTAAACTCGTGTGTATCTTTGATCATTGCCTAATTTCTTTAAGTAGCAAAAATGAATTATCTAATGAAATGAACTAAGTTGTTTATTCAATATAATATTTTTTTGTTATGAAAAAAAAAGAATAAATTATTTACAATCGTATATTCCAAGTACCAACAAACTTCTGGAAAATGTTGTTCTCATGTTTCCTCAGCATAATTAAAAGTATCAATATTTTTAAACAAGTTTTGCTAGATTTCTTTTTGATTTTCATCATTAATTGTTTATAATAGAGCAAATAAGTGAAGACTAGAGCCTAATTACCATTGCCTGTCTTGCATAACATTCAAACATTTACATGTTTAGTACTTAACAAATATATAACACACAAGTTTTTCAAGAACTGAACTATTTTCTTTTTTATTGACGACTACTTTAGATTTCGATGTATATACGTGGATCTTTATCTTCTAATTGATTTGAAATTATAATGAGAACTAGCGTCGGCCGGTTATTGATCCGACAGTTTGAAAAGGGGTTATTGGAATGATTTATGGTCACTGTTCCTTATTCAAGATGAACAGTTTACTGAAAAAGAAATAATGAATATATACTTCGATCAAATGATTAACACCATTTTCAGTATATTATTCTTAAAATATATTTGCCACGATTTGAGTACAATAATTGAATATATGACAGCAGCCAAGCGCATGTGGCAAGGAGTTATTTCGTAGGTCCAAACAGTTAATCTTGACAAATTGAGTAGGTCTCTATGAAGCGGAAGCGATGTGTGTGTGTGTGTACTGGCCCCTCCCCCTACTTCTTTACCTCTTTCACACTACCCATTCTCTCTCTCTCTCTCTCTCTCTGTGTGTGTGTGTGTGAAAGAGAGAAAGTTTGAATGAATCAACTAGAGAATGAATGAATGGCGCGAATTTGGATATAGATGGTTCAGTTCGAATAAAATGATTGACCAAATAGATCGACAGATAGAGTGAAGCAAATGATACTTGATATGGAGATAAATCTGTTAATAGAACACGATGTAAATAAATATTTGTAGCACAGCAATACGTAAATTAAAGGTATCGAGTTCCTGACAATCAGAATAAATAAAACATTTAATTAAAAAAAGTAAAAGTAAATTTGAACTTATGGCAAAATCAAATAAAAATAATACATAGACTCATAGTAAAATAATACTTACCTCTACTTTTCATTGGATTTTAATCGTTGGTCACTGCCAATTGATTTCTTCCTAAGCCTGTTTATCTAGGTATGTGAAATAACGAACCCAAACATTTTAACTGAGGATCAGGCTGGGTACAAAATGTATATAGAATCCCAACAATGGCCTGACTCATGACAATGGGATATTTAAATAAATATTCTGGATACAACTATCCAAGCTCTAAATTGACCGTGAGGTTAGCGCACCCACTTTAGTGTATATGCGTGTGGTCGCTCGTTCAATTCCCACCAACGTCCATTGATCGGAGTCATACGAAACAAACTTTACCCAAAATTTCAGATACCACGGACCAACAAAATCTGGAAAAGAAATTATGGCCCGGTGCTACGAGAGAAGAAATTCATGGATCAGGAAGGGAGAATTAAAATGGTTAGGCATTTTTTTTGTATTTATTTGTTAATATCTTGGTATTGGTTTTTTACCAGTGCAGAACATTTTAAATTGTGCTTTCGTATAACACATTACAGCCTCTCGTTCCAAGAAGATGCACGTCATTTAAAAAATATTCTTAGTTACTTTTTCTCTTGGAAGAGTAGAATCCACAAAAAATCCACAGATATTGACAATGATGCATCATATGTACATATGCACACTACATGTAGAATTGTTATGGAAAATTTTAGAATTTTTCAAAGTCAATTTGAGATACGTCTCAAGTTTTAGAATATCCTAGAGATGACAGTCGTTTTCCAGTTTATTTTAAATTTGAGGCAGCCTATTTTCACATTCTGACTTTATTTGTTGTTGAAAGTAAATTTAAACAAAATTTTAGCTTTGAAAATCTACAAAGTAGGCTAAATTATTAAACAATTAAAATTTCCTGTTATATAATGTTAACATTGTTACATTGTTAACATTATACAATTAAAATAGTACCTGTCCATGGAATTCTTAAATGATTTGGTGGACCGGTACCGTTTCGTCGGCCGGCGGTTGAAAACCCCAGGTTTAGAACAATAATAACCATACATTCAAGCTCGTAGTGGATACACATTAACAGAACGGATGAATAATATATTTTAATTATGTTGTTTATAAATCAGCGAAGGTGTTTACACAAAAACACACACACACACACACACACACATATATATATATAATAAATCACAGCCATATTCGATCCACTAGTGGAGGAGACCTCTTCCCGGAGGGAGAAGATTGGTCTACTGTTCCCACGCTTACCAGAGGGGTTGGGAGAGGATAGTCTAAGCTCTCACTGTGATCGCTACTATCTTTTTATTCATAACAGCTCTCAAATTGCATCAGGATACTGGATGGGCACCGTTCCGAAAACACACCCCTTGGAAAAAGTCCTTGGCAGCGCCGGGAATCGAACCCGGGAACCCTTAATCCGTAGTAAACAACGCTAACCACTAGACCAGCGGGCCCGTCATATATATACAGTATATATAAGGTGCGGCAGGTATTTGAGAACAAATTCACGTCCACAGGAAAAAAGGCACAGACAATGGAGATAGAGCAGTCCTTCTAACATTCTGTACAGGTAACCACATAGACAGTGGACGACATCATTCAATGAAACTGCCGTCAACCGCAATAACAGACCGTCTGCAGGCAGTAATGAGTTGTGTCTTGGGAATGTTTGCCATTCAATCCACAACAGCTACCCTAACAGCTGCAACTTTGACGTGTGGATATCTATTGGAGTCCCTCTTAACCACACCTCATACGTAATAGTCCATTGGGTTAACATCTGGGGGACTGGGAGGACATGTTGGGAGCGACATTGTCATGAAAATTTTCGGCCATCCATTCTTGGGTTGTATAGGCTGTATGGGTTGGTGCGGAGTCTTCCTGACAAACATACGACCTTCCACGTGCTACAACAATAATCTACGGCTTAGCAACCGTGTTCAACACTTCGGTCTAAGCAACGGCGTTAATTCTGGTACCTTGAAGTAAGAAATGTGAAGGCATAACGTCGCCTTCACTGCTCATGGCCCCCAGAATCATCACTGAGGCTTGAAATTTGGAGTGTATGAAGGAACATCCACGAGGCCTTTAAACATCCGTCGATCATTTTTGCGGTTCACCTTCTGGTCCTGGTCAAGATTTTCTCACCGAGAAAACTGCAACATGCCTGTCTTCTCCGGATGTTTCACCTTGTTCAGCACGCGCTTGGCTCTGGTCAGGCGGTTCTCCCCGGTTATCTCGGACAAGATAGCTGTCCTTGCTGCATCACTTATAACTTGTAACTAAAGTCCTCATTCGATGGTGGCATCGTCAACCTGCAGCTTCCAGGCGAATGCCCTAATGGACTTCCTAAGATTCTCATCGATGTCAGCGTCCTGATGAATTCCGGCGTCCTGATGATGTCAGAGCGACAACAATGTCGTTTCCTGTAGGAAACGGTGGCCACATCACCCGTAACAACCCCCAGTTCTCTCCGAACTTTGAAGACGAATTATTTTCGACTTTCAGTAACGCAATGATCTCGGAATAGGCGTGTCCTGCAGCCAAAGATGCGATGACAGCATGCTTCTTCATTTCGTGGGTTAGCCTAGGGTCTACAATGTTTAATTGCAACAGAAGAAGATTTGTAACTATGACGTACAGGATAGTGTGTCATCTATAATATGTATTCTCAAATCCCTGCAGCACCCTGCGCATATAAGCTATTCCCTGCGTGATACGCACGCACCGTGAACATAATTTCGACCTACGGTGCGAAGTGATGTGGGGTGGTCAGTCACTCCTTTAACTTCCCAAGGTGACTAGGAGTACCGAGGACACTCTGGTACTCAATTTGATAGTAGGCTGAGTGCACATCAGAGCGCAAGGCATGGAAATACTGCGAGAAAAGTCTCAAGTATCTTGTCCGGGATTTGAACCAGTGCCGTCCGATTTGTAGTCAGGCGCAGTACGGCCTGAGCCACGGCGACTCCAAACACAACACACACACAGATATATATATACAGTATATATATATATATATATATATATATATAGGGGAGCGCAGAGGATTCGGGAAGGTGTCGGTCAGAGCCTATGTTGAAGGTACCATTCCGGCACATATAGTAGATATTATCCCAATTTAGTCATTCGTGCACTATTCTGCCATGGTGACAAACTTTAGGAAATTTGGGTTAGCATTCACTCAATGTAACAACTCCTCACATGTACTGACAGAGTCCCCTTTTTTGTTCACTGTTAACAGACATAACAGAAACGTAGCGGCAACACGTCACATCTGTAGTTTTTCTGTTCAAATCGTTTCTTGCAAGCCTTTATACATGTTCAGTTCAGGTGGAACTTCACTATGGTGAGACGAAGGTTTGCACGGATGACTTCCCGCGATCGATGTCGTTAAATGTTGATTGTCCTCTTGATTCGTCCTCGGTAAACATTATACCCGATTTGAAACGTCTGTATCATTTGTAACATTGTGTTCGACTAAAACAATCCTTAATATAGATTTCAAGAAAAAAAGGCCAAAGATTTTTCGACAATCGTGATGAGCAAACTTGAGTTCCTCTGTAATTTAATCAAAACTATTAATTAGTGGCAGTGTTAAAAGTGCACATACTGTATAGGTTTTCATTCCTCGTATAAATCTGTTCTAAAATTTTCTTTGCTTTGTTCTCAGGAAAATGTGCAAGAATGGGAAAACTTTTGTCATGTATTTCATAAGATTAATTTTGATCTCTTCGTTTGCTCTCAGCATTAATTTATAAACACTTGTTGCACACAATTTGTTAAGAATATCCCGTGATTAACTCTGACATTTTCTTTTGTGCATTGAACTGAACTATATATGTAAGTAGCGAGAAAAGCTAGAAATTATGCTATTCGCAGTTCAGTAATACGATATGTAATGGGGAAACACTGCAACGTTAGTCAAAATGCAAAATTCCTCTGAAATCCAGTAGGAACAATTTTGTTGTTGAAACTTACGATGCGACATTATTGCCACCTAATGGATTTTGAACTATAGAAGTTCATATCAGACCTCATGTACGCGACACAAACTACCAATATTCACCTCAGTAACGTGGGAAATTAAGAAGGAAAAATATCGATTTATTAACTTACTTATTGATTATTTTTATTGATATTCTCACGTGTGTTTGTTTTACGGCACCGTAGGCCAACAAAAATATCCGTGCGGGTAATTTTCTGAAAAAGCTTGACCTACGCTTTGTGTACTAGTGACATTTGAAAGATCTTTGTATGGACTTTTCCAAGTGGAATACAAAAATTAAAAATAAAATGTGATTAGAGGATAACATGTTTGTTTATTTAATGGAAAACTGCGAAATCAAAAAGTGGATGGAAACAACACCAATGAACGGTTTGGATAAAAACGACTTTCCGCCAAACATTTGTCTAATACATGTATGTTAAGATGCTCCTCTGAGTTTCGAACGGAGATTTATTTACAAATACTCTTATTGGGACTTGAAAAAAGTCCTACGAAAGAATTTTAAAATGACGCCAATTATGAAATCGCCTAAGTAACATTTAGAAAACACGTTTTCTTCTTTACAAATCGGATTTATTTTTGTCTTCAGATATACGGAGATGTGGTATAATATGAGAATCGGAAAGGATAAAAGGTTCCGAAACAATTTTAGACAAGCTTTATCACGTGTGACACCCTGTAACATTCAAGCCAGACGGGAAATTTTATCTACAAAATTGGACTTTCTGGTTTTGAAGAGTTGCCTTTAACTTCTGACTAACGTTGTACCTTGTGTCAAAGATGATACAAAAGAATTCAAACAAAGAGAGGAGGTGGATGAAAAGATGAATCATTTTAGGTTATCAAAAGACGTGTTTATTATTGAAAGAAGTGTAATTTTTTACAATGAATAAAAGGAAATGTGAATACAAATTCTGATTACTTAATTTGAAAAACACTTGACTTAAATGCTATTTTTAATTCATAAGTTTGGAATTAGAAATTTATTGCATTTCATAATGCAATGTTTATTTGCTTCATTTGCTGAAGTGATCAATTCAAGGCTCAATTAATTTGATGAACATTTAATCTACAAATCAAGTTGAGTTTTTTAACGTTCAGCTTTGTAAATCCAGTAAAGTTTCTATTTAATATTCATAGTAATTATAAACATTCTAGATAAACGCTCAGGTCCCATTATATGTGATTTACTGGTGATTCAGGGTTTTGCATTAGCGTTAAAAAGGCTCGGAGATTCTAATCATGGTACCGATTATCCTGCCTCAGATTTTTCAAAGACATTCCTCAGGTCAACGATGCTACTTGATCCTTCCCCTTTCATCCTAAGAGTGATCGACTATAAAATGTCATCCATTTGACATCTGTCTGGGGTTAGTGCATGTCCAGTCAATTTAGTAAAATAAATCAATAAGTGTGTTTTTATATACATGTGT
>JAGDQP010071083.1:0-10677 GCA_022664845.1 Lepisma saccharinum | reverse complement strand
GAAATCCTAGGACGACTTTCGCTAGTAAGTTTCTCCTTTAATTTGTCATATCTTATTTCTGTAAACTGGTATAGATATTGCAATTGAAACAAAATATCAAACGCCCCATCCTGGAGATTTGTTGGAAGAATATCAATCTTTTTTCATTTGCCCATCCTTGCAAATTGGCTAAATGTTCGAATAACATGAAGCAGCGTTCGAATCTTCATTTATTGTTCTCGAGTACTTACTTAAGTGTGCCAGATTGATAGATGGTTTAATGTCCATTTGGATTTCTTCATAATAGCTATTTTCTTTATCTGAAATTTTTCGGCCTGTTATATTTCCAGAAGGAGTTATAGGTATTGAATTATGAAATTAGTGTTTTTATATACTTTATTTTTCTTTTAAAAGAATCAATTGATATCTAAAATAATTTAGTTAAACATTCCCTATTTGTTGTTATAAATCATTCCTGGATATTCTGTCCACCTTATGGGATGCGGTGGTTGTCTGCTTTGTTGAAGGTGGAATAAATGAGACTGTCCAATATATTTCTTCAGGGGCGCGTTAATCTTGTAGAGATGTATATTCGATAGATAAATTTAGGGTGGGCTTCCAGATCCAATTATTTCCGAAAAATGGTTTTAAATCGAACAGTATAATTTGGTATAATTCGTCACTTATTCACTATTTTGTTTCAAACGTAAACTAAAATAGTTTCAATTATGTCACTGTTGTTCTGTCGCTTTACTTTAAATGCTCTTGACAACTCTATTTTCATTGACGGAAATAAATTCCCGTGGTTCACTACTTAACGAAACACGTAATAACACTTAGGTGCTTCCACGTAATGACGTGATTATTCTTATCGTAGCCTGGAAATGTATTGACGTAATGTTCCTATTCGTTATATTTATTTTGAACCACTTTTATAGGCCCGGGCGATCTCCACCACGTAACGCAATTAATAAAATTAGGGCCCGAAACATGGGCTTGTAGTGAAGGTAATATGGATCACCTCTTTCTTGCAATTACGTATATCGTCTTTGATGTTTGCGGAGTGGATAGAGTTTCTGTGAGGATTTTAACTCGAGACCAAATTAGAGGGGAAACGTTCTCTGATCCCCGACCAAGTCGGTGGCAGACGTAGGACTCTGACTGTAGAACAAGTCAGAGGGGGAAGAGGTGGCAACTGGTCGAAATGATCAAGTGATACTCTTAAAGAATCGGGTTGGACTTTTATAGGCCTTTCTTGTAGGAGGCCGTACTTGCAAGCGTCAACGCTTGGAATCGGTGGCGTGTGCTTCGAAAACTGATTGTGCATTTCTTGTTTCTTCATGTTTGTTGCGACTGTTTGTTTTGATTCGGGTAACACAGTTGCACACTACTCCAGTTTCCATTAGAATAGTTTAAATGGATAAAAGGTTGTCATATTTTCAGGATACCGATTCTGTTTTTCTTCAATATATGATGTTAGACAAAGTAGTTATTTATAAATTTATAGTATTATAGATTTACATGCTAAGATACACATTTTCGGAAGTAAAAATCCAATTCCAGTATGGTGAACACCTTTATTGTGAACAAACACTCCATTTTGGAAATCTGAAAGGCCCTAATTTGTAAAACACCGTATATGAATACAATTTGTAATGTAGAATAGGAGTGCCGGGCAACATAAATTTGGTGTGTATAGTGAAAATTGTGAGGGTTTAAGTGGTGTTTTGTTGTGTTACTATCGATTTCTGATATTCAAAATTTTGAAGTTCTTTCGAGATGTTGGTGCTCCCGATATTTTAAGTGGGTGCCACCGACGAGGGATGTCTGGCGAAATCGGTGCTATAGTATGTATCTAGTTCTCTATCTATGTATATATCTATCTATGTATGTTTTCTATAGTATGTATGTCTCTATCCTCTATTGATTTTCTTATTTTCGAAAGATTGATTAAATTATATAATCTCATTTCAAGATATAACATAATACAAACAACTCTTCGAATGTTTGCTAATCGCAATAATAGATTTATTGCTGTGACCGTGGGATAGAGAGAGTTATTACATGAGAAGCATTTCTAATAGAACATCAAAACAACAAATATGTTAATGAGTCAAATTTAATTTTGCAATTTTCTTAGATCCGCCTGGACTAATTTCATAAGTTGAAATACAGTATAATTACCACAAAATGCCAGCATTTGATCTAGTGAAATGTTGTATAATAGAAAACAGCAAACGTTGTTCGCGTTTACTGCAAAGTAAAATATTATGCTAAGGAACTCATGGGCAAGTAGGAAAAAATATGTTGTCCTCTTATTTGTTGGAATGAAGAATAATATTTTACTGAGTTATATCCGGAAAAGATTTATTTTAAAAGTAACACAATTCAAAATCATAACTCTGGAAGCTACAGAAAGAAATCCAAAACCAAGCTCGGGTTCATCTCGTATTCCCAACCCATGTTATGGAACTTAATAGAAACAGACGAAAGAAATCCATTTCCACGTTCCATATTTTTAGTTTTATTAATTTAAATGAGGTATAACTGTTTTCCTAATCGAAGCAATCAACTTAATTGATAATTTCGGAAAATAATATTGCTCTGGTTCCTCTCCTGATGACTATATATTTTATAATCTGGAGAAGGGCGTCTTGATACTACTGCCTCCAGCTTAAGATGTGCACTAAATAGTTATTTGAAGTCCTACATGTATCAATATTTATCTTTCAGAAGCCTTTATTTATGATCTGGTTCAAGATATTTATATGAAAGAAGCATATAACTGCGGCTGCCAAATGGATTGTACTGAGCCCACTATGATCATACGCCTATGGAATCAGTGAGTAGTAGATTGTATATCTTAAATTATATTATTTATAACATCGATTGCAAAAGTAAAGAAAACAAAGCTCTGGTAAAAGTCACTCAGAATGCTTCTTAAAATCTGTATTTTAGTTATCAAAAGTATTTTAAATCAAATATGGGACAGCAAGACACTTGATCACTTACTAGCTAAGACATCAAGCGATACTATACAAGATATACTATTTACGCATTTTGTATAAATATATATTAAAGGTACACAGAAAGAACATTCATAGTACATTTTGGAAAGCTTTGAAAAACGCTCAGTTAAGCGTTAGTACTTGAATTTGAATACATTGTTTGGCTTCCACGACTTTTTTGCCTGATTGATGAATGATTATGTATCTAAGATATTTGCATTCAAATATTGACACTTTAAAATGAACTTAACTCACAATCTTCATAATGTGGCATTGATTGTTACATCCGTGTACCGTTCAAAATGTTGAATACTGCAAAATAATTAAGAGTTATTTGATTAGGAAAACATTGTATATATGCTTAATTTTGAAATTTTAAGTTACGGCCGCGGATTTTATTAAGTTTATAGGCGCTGTAAAAGAAGAAACTGATGCAAGGGCTTGTGAAATCATTGTCTTTGCGCGTTATCGACAAATGTACATTTTGTTAAAAAAAATCCCTCATATTGCGAGAATATCATAATCAAAATGTTCTAAACACGCCGAATTTGGGTGCTGTCATGCAACTTTATGCTTATTGTTCTGTTAAATTCCTTATACATATTGTTTTTGAACAAACCCTATATGAACATTAAAAAAAATCAAATAACTCCAAGCAACAATGTAGTCACGGAGAAAATCTTATCGTCAGCGGCTATCCATTAGGTAACTTTAAGGGTTGCATTTCCAAAGAATATATTATATTACCTAATTACCTCAAATTTCAGATTTCAAATTTCAGGCTTCTGGAGACCAAATTTCAGAATTTTATGACGACCCATTTGAGATGTTTTAAACCGAAATACGGAATTTTCCCTTTAGCAAAAAAGCTATGGGATTCAACACCAAGAGTTGTTTCTTCACAATCATTCTGTAGATAGTTCTAAAGACCACAAGATAAATTGCATTGTTCTATTCAACTCCTTTCCCAAAACATGATTGCCTCCTTGAAGAAACCTCATTCGAATATTTTGCACAGCAAGATGAAGAAAGCCCGTTTTTACTAACCAAATCATTGTGAAATAAACGTTGCAATTTCTACTGTAAGTTGGTCACATACAAAGCGTCTTCGACACCACATTTCCCAGTTTTTCATGAGGGTATATCTCATCTATTTAAGCCCGAAATTAGACATTTCTCGCAAAGGGCCACGTTTGAAACATTTAGAAAAACGTGTATGATTTAGGGCAAGAAACGCGGTTTTGAAGTTTAATGAATACACCATTTTCCATATTTCTTTTAACTAATTAACCCCAAAAACTAGGTTTCAAAATCAATTTTATACAATTCCTAACTCATTTTTCATCCTCATAAACTTAATTACAGTCATAAAGTCGAATAAACCTGTTAATGTTTGAAACTATAATATGTACTAGGAAATCCAATCAAAATGAACGCAGATTTTGTGTATAAAGAATGCTACAATATACAAATTAATTTCGTCTTAGACATTCGCCCAGACAGCAACTCGACTAGTGTTTAGGAATCGGTAGTTAATACAAAGTCCCATATATCCACGATGTTGTATTTCTATTTATGCTGAATAAAAGAAAATAATTTGGACCCGAGGTGCCCTCAGTATTATGTTGATCTCAATACATACATTTACAGAACAGTAATTATATTTTAGAATGTATTTTAGAATGGTCACTCAACACGTTAAATGTCTTTGCTTTTCAGGTTAGAATTCACTCGCAGCATATTGAATATTCCAATACATAAGGTTCTCACGGAACAAAACTTTTATTCGCACCCATACTACAGGCTTTAAAGCAAGTGGATTTTTAAGTGTTTTCCAGGAGGAGAGTTCCATTAATATAGTTCCAGAAAGAGAGTTCCAGTTCAAGATAAAATTATATTTAATTCTTAGTAGAGTTTTGGGTATGAATAGTGACGAGACAAGGAATGATAAGCCCTAGCGAGAACCTAATCCAGAGGAGAAGAGTAAAATTTCCCATACCACGACTAGCACTAGGTTCACTCAGGCATGAAGGAAGATAGAAATGGCCAATCCATCATAACCTGGTGCCACAGAGACATAAAGAAACAGTCAACGGAAAAGGGACTAAAACCGTTTTCTTACTTCAGTAGATGTTATTGAACATCTGAAACAATTCTAGCAATATTAAGCAGGAACTCTCAAATCTATACCAGACATTATCAGATTTTTAAGATAATGAAGACCATAAATTCTCCAATCTAGACCAGAAATGTTCCGATTGAGAAGAAAAACAAAACCTTAAATTATTAAATGTAGACCAGAAACACTACAATAGAGAAGATAAATTAGATGGATTGAAGGAACCATTTGATTAATCCAATGAGGAAAAATTAAAGGATTGTCAAGAGCTTGTCATTTGGGATTGAGCATAATTAGATCATATGAGGTGTTCACAATTAAACACTAACTTATTACTTGTATAGAGCAGGCAGACGACTTTTTCGAGACTATGGAATTTGACATGAAAAAACAATAGCATCCATATCCAGATCGTGGAAAAATAGATCACTGCAGATATAAAGTGAATAAACACTTAATGAAAAGGAATTTTCAATAACTTAATTACATTAAAACAATTAGAGAATGATTTCCTACGTAAGCCTTTATGTAGGTGCTAATACATATTAACCCAGAGAAGTTCTAACATACGTATATGTATTTCAGAAAAGCAAAACGAGGATAAAGTAAAATACAAATAGGTATATGGTGACACAGAGGGACAATTTGAATGAGAAAAATTTAATGTTCGGAAAATCCAAGGATTGGGTGTAAAAATGGATTAATAAAAAAACATGCTAATATCCTAAGAAATAAAAGGGCCATTAGAGAACCAAGGATCTAGGACTATAAACATTTTCTACGGTGAAAAAATGCTGCGCTTGATTTTAGTCTTACTAAATACTTATAGTATAGTAGGAGCAGAAGTAGAATAACTAAAGTACATTATCTGGAAGGCTATACCAAAAAGCGCGTTAGGGCCTATCATCTCAGGCTATGTAAACAAAAGTGTTGTAAGTTAAATTCAAGTTAATTTGAGAACAGCATGTTTAGTCGAAGCGCTTTAACGAAATTCACAAACAAATTGAAGTATGTGATGCTATTTATGTAATTAACATGAGATTTAGGACTCACGCCATTGCGCCAACAAACAAACTTGGATATGGAGAATACAGATGTGACTCTAATTCAATGTTACTAAAATTTTATTTACACCACTTTCCTTCCACTCCCTCATTCCAATTGGATGAACAATCAGAAATTACCAAGACTTCCGCTATAAATTCTTTAAATATTTTTTTGGGGGGATCGGTGATAGAGTAGAACACAATAATTTATAAATTTTATGTCATTAGTTTAAATGGGTAAATACCCAAAGATTAGCGGAAGGAATGGCAAACTATATGTATCCAAATTGACTAGATCCAGATCCAGATATCTAGGATAAAAAACTCTTTACGTAATCAGTTAAGCTTTTTCCTTATGAATATAATAAATTATTGGTTTGTACTGGCTGTAAATACACAGAAGGTAACTAGAATTTATCCGAAAATGTGATTGTCTCTTGGATAAAATTAATAATGAATCTCAGCAAAATAACGACTCGAATCATAGAGGAAAGGAGGATCAAAGAGGAAAATAGGGTTTCGGTAATTAGAAAGGAGGTATAAGTTTGACAATATGCATAGATTTAGAAACTGCGAAAAAAAAACCTTACCGCGGAAAGGCAAATTCTTATAACTCCGTAAACAATACCATCACATCTGAAAATAACCCGAATAACCGGTGATGCAAGAACTCATAACACAACTTAGTTGTTATTAAAAAAGGATACAAGATGACCAACTCCGGTCAACCCATGGGAATTAAAGACAACACTATTTCAAGAAAATTTTATCGCACACGGCGTATTTTCTACTTTTGAGTGTTTCCTTATGTTTGATCCAGCAACGCAATTACATACTACACAGGTCGAACTAGTTGACATTTTCATTGTAGCGCTGCGTGTAATACATGAGCAAGTTATTCAATGATAAAATTGACTTCTACGCGAAAATTTGAAAGAACTATCTAGCAACAAATCTAGACATTATAGGATTCCACATATTTAGATTCATTATCGGAGAGGATACAAACGTGAAAGGAAAATTCAGTTTCAGCATGATAATTGTAACCAACTGTACATTAAATCTGACATATTAGTGGTGAATGAGAGCCAATTTGATATTATTTTTGTCTAACAAAATTTGAATATGTGAAGTTCGACTATCCAAACCGTACAGCATAATTGAAGGCAACACAAGAAGTTCAGTGAATGTTACGCATTAATGACCACATATCGTCATCAATGCAGCCAATCATCAACCCATTATCCAAAATGCTTGCATTCAGTCAGTACGAAAACCGTGGACTCTACCTGAACTGACGAGTCAGAGACACCATTCAGAACATTCAGTGCCAAAGGTTTTTAGTGGCAGAGAGGAAAATTTTGAACCAGAAAACATTCAGGGTTTTCAGTAACAAAGAAGAAAGATTCTAATCCACAGGATATTAGTCAACGCAGGTTCTCAATGGCATAATTAAGATATGAACCAACATATAAAATATGGGTACTTTAAAAGTACCCAGCTACAATGTTTCAAAAGGGTGTGACCAGCCAATGTTGCACTCGTACAATTCATTTGAGGACTTTAAGTCGAGGCAGTCTTCAAAGAGGCATTGAAATATATATAGAAAATATATGTATATTGGTCCACGTTTATATATATATATATATCTGCAATTATTTAAATCATACGAAACTGCAAAAGTAATCCCTAAAAGAGAGCACAAAATAATAGTTTGATTTGTTATCAGGAAAGAACATGAATAAGTGATTGGCCCATATCACTTTCTTTCCAATCTATTTAAAAAGTGATACGATATTTAATAGAGTCCTGAGTTAGAATAGAGGCTACTGGAATAATTACTGGATTTTTAATGCATATTTCAGCAGTAAAAGTCAATTAGATGCAAATATGTAAATGCAATAGAAATAAATATATCTACTCTGGTGTGATAAAACAGCGATGAACAAAGAGTTGACCAGGTATCCTTACTTACTTCCTAATTCGTTGACGAATTTATCCTAAGCACTCATGGTTTAAAAGATATGAACTTTATCTAAGGAATAGAACCTCTCCATTAGCACCAGCAGATCAATATTTCTGAAACACTGGCATTCAGAGAGAGTTAGTCACAGATTAGCATAGCAAAATATAATTTTAATTGCATAGAACCGGAAGAACTGTTAGTAAGTTTCCCCATATCTCAAAGAAGATTTTAGAATGATTGCTAGACATGAGTAAAAACTGAATATATTTATCTATGCTACAACCTATATGACTCAGTGATAATTCTCAGAATAATTAATTAATTTTATTATAGATTAGGTATATTCTATAAATACATATTTGACATAAAAATATAAACACGGGTATAAATGTGTATCACCGAGTCAGAGAGACTTTTCTTGGGAGGTATAAAACAACTAATAACTTTTCAATTTCCTATTATTTGTTTTCTAAGACGGAGGCCTATGTAACGCAACATTCATTTTTTATAATATAAATTGTACCATTCCGCATTCAATTCGTATATATTTCCAGAAATAATTTTTAGAGAATCACCTTTTGAATAATATTGCCTAAATATGAATTCTAAAACGAATAGGTTGGCATATTCATAAAGCCGTATTTTACAGACGCACACATAATAATCAACGATTTTGAATTATATTACGTAGTACGAAAGCCTCCACGGTCTACTGCGTTTTTTATACGAACAATGCTATTTGTATGCAAATTTATAGACATACTAACGCAGTAATTCGAATCATTTTATTACATAAGTTTCCGTAGTTGCTAGAGTTTTCAATCATTCCTGTGCCTTTACCCTCTATGCTTTCTTCCCTGCAAATATAATAATTGCGTGAACCAGGCTGATCTAGCCCAGGGCCTGCTGCATAAACTACTGTACCACTTGGACGGCTATTCAAGTGGTCCTCTATCCGAACTGAATATTGGGTATCCATTTTATGCAATACAGTATCATCATTTCTGTGTTAATATTAACACTCCTCGCGACCCCTGCTTTATGTAGCATGAAGCATTGACATAACCGACTTGCAGTATCAGTCAGAACGCAGTTTTTACAGCCTATTGTACGAGCTCGGTCAAGCTACAAAGATTCTGTGCAATATCTACAAACCGGTGCTTCATCTAATAACACAAAAGTGAGCGACATATTATACCCGTCTGCATCCTACTAAATACTATAACAATATTTAGTAACCACCAGAAGTCCAAACACAAGACCTTAATTTATAATTGAAAAGCTATCTCAAACACAATCCTGGAAATATTGTACTTGTCAGTAAGACACGTGTTCTTGAACGACCACAACAGACGCCATCCATCACTTCAATGTCACAACCAAATTCCTTACATTCATTACTTTTTCACTTCAAATTCGATAAATCTTTCAAAAACACGAAGTCCTCAACCCTCTACAATTCACTGTCCGAACACTACTAAACGCCAATCGCTTACCAACATACTTGGGCCCATATATAATGTACAAAACCATCCACTTGAAACAGCAGTATAATTTCCTTTTGACATACGAGATAACTTATCATTCATCTCATCATTGGTCATATCATTCATCTCATCATCATATCATTGAGGGCCATCACAGCAATCATCAAAGTACTACCAGGGTCTCCTTTGTATTTCACCTAGCCCAGAGCAGACTCTGAGCAAGAATAGCAAACATCTCTCCGTCTTCTGTATTTGTGCCGTGATGGTGCACCACATACTTAGAGCCATTTCAGTACTTCATCACTCGTCATATCATAAACTTAACACTTATGATTATAAGTGAGAGCTGATAATGTCTTATGTTGAAATGAAAAGAAATTATGATAAAATATATAAAAAGCTTATACCACCTTTCATTTCAATCATCTCCTTTAACCCACATACTGTTTTTCTGATATAAAGGAGTACTATTTGACTGGTGTTAGTCGTTGACTATCTAAAATAAAAAAAAGTAAATTCATTCCATTGTGGGCATTCTCACAGACTGCCTCTAGATTCTGGTTTAGGAATCTTTAGTTAATAAAAATCTCACATAATGTGGGTGTTTTTGTTATATATTTTTCATACAATAATAACTTATTTACACACATGATCCACACGCTGTATCACGTCAATTTCGCTCCGTATAATAATGTGCATGGTGGTAATTATATTTTGTTATGTTTCTGGAGTGCTAAATACACACATCAGTTGTATTTTCCTTTCTGCTTACATCATGAATGTAACAGGAGCAGGCTATTGCCTAGCGGAATGTATATGGCACACAGAAGGGCATAGCGATATTTAAATTCGTAATGAAAAATATTTAAAATTATACTATTTTATTTTTCTCAACAGAACTTCACTGGATCTCGTATCTGCATACGGGAAATTGAGAGTGTATCTTCAATGGTCAAATTATAGAAGAAGATTAAGTGTTCTGCGAGGCATGGAAGAAATATTCGGTAACTCGCTCTTTAATCTGTATTATATGTATGTATAATACTGCATTGCGTGTAGTTAGAATAAATTA
>JAGDQP010071080.1:0-10678 GCA_022664845.1 Lepisma saccharinum | reverse complement strand
CACCAATTATTTCAACATCATCCATCCGGCCTGAGCCAAACTTTCATAAAGGTTTGAAATAAAATTCAAATTCACACAGAAAAAAAAATGTTTGTTTGTGGTTGTAAAAAAATTGCTAGAATAGGGCCGAAACAAAACTTTATTTTCTCTCAACAAAAGTTTTGTTGAGTGAATTAAGTTACTAACACTGAAAAAAACTATAAGAATTCCCAGTAGGAACAGAACTGAGATACCAATATTTTGGAGTCTGACACGCTACCTATATCGCTACTTTTTTTTAAATATATGTCGCCCTAAGCGACCTTTAATACCTTTTAACATTACTTATTCTTCTTTACTGGCAATACTTGTGACTACTGATTTATCCTAACTACTTATACCCTAAATGAAAATCACGCACACAAACATCCATGTCTTAGGCGGGATTCGAACCCAAGATCTTGGAGTCAATGGACTAGCGTACTTTTTTTATTTGCAGAAACTCAGAAACACGAGAATATCTCCATTCAATACAAAAGCTTAACATATATAGAAACGTATCAATAACATACTCTAACAACATAACTATCACCAACCTACACGTGAATATTACAGTTGCTTAACACTTTAAATTCTAACACAAAAATTCGAGAATTATTACTAATAAGTTGCTTTATAATATTTACATAATATATGAGTTTTGCGCTTAATTTTCAGCATATGACAGCTGAAGTTGATAAATATATAATTCTCTAAAAATAAATTGTTTAGATTCCAACACGCATTCAATGGTTTGTTTGTACAGTCAACCAAAGTAGAATTCTCCTTTTGGCTCTCGGAAATGCCTCAAATTTAGGAGGAAAAGCTAATCCTTTAAAACCGTACTAGGTTTACTCCACCGAGTAATTTGTCTCACAATTTCAGTATACTTTTCCCAGAAATGCGTATTAAGATTACAATTGAACGACTTATGAGGTAAATCGTCTATTTAAGAACACTGCACACATAAATTAAAATTAACATAGCCACCCTGGTGTAGTATAGCATTATTTGGAATTACCCCATGCACATATTGAAAGGCAATGTTAAAAAAGGATGGGTTTTGGGATAATTTACTCAAATCCTGAAAGGTATCACTCAAGTCAATATCCGGGTACTGGCACTGAATGGATAGGATATGACATAAATTACTATGTAACAGGAAGTCGTAGAACTTCTTAACTGAGCAGAATTCAATAATACGCGGAGACATAGCATAAGTCATGACAATGACTTCACGAGTAAAATAGTACGCGATATCCCGCAATGGCTGGATATTTAGAGGTAGACTGATATCCACATGAGAAAGTATAAACTCCATCAATTTACCTGAAATAGTGATATAATAGTAGGTGGTAAATTTCTAGAGTGTGGTGTAAGAGCAACGCATGAGAATGATAAACAATTGACTTCAGACGTAAGCCTCCCTGTTGTACCAGCAAATAACAGGTATTACGATGAACACGGATGTGTTAAGTATTCCACAAGAAAAATCCGGTCAGAGTAGTAATACGTGCTATAGTTTTAGTCAACGCTGGGAATATTTTAATAATATGAGTAAATTTACTATGTATATAAGTATTGAAGAACTGAGCTCTGGACAAAAGCGTATAAAAGATTCCCAAAAATATTGAGTATCTCGGCCAATAATTTGGAGTAGTCGTTGATTATTAATGGCATTAGTATCTTTAATAGTATGGGTAAAGATAATGCCCAAATATATAAATTGGTGTTTTTCAGTTCCGTATTTAGCAAGGGTGCAATAAGCTATTCTATTAGTATGAAATATTTTACACTTGTTGGGATTATTTGCAATATTAGATGCCTGCTCGAATGCCTTCATATCTGCATGAATAATCTCTATTTCAGAATTAGATCTAACAAAATACAGAGTGTCATCCAAGTAGTTAAGGACAGATAATTTAACTCCATGCAACGTAATACATAAAGCTTATGTTTGATATATCGAATATAAGGCTTTAATGCCAGGGAGAAAATAAAACAAGACAAAGCATCTCCCTGACAAATTCCTTTCTGTACTGCAAATGGGAACATTAACCAATTATTAATCTGAAAATGCATCTTTCGATTAAAGTAACAACGAAATACCAAAGGTAACACATTGTCAGGGAAATTCAAAGTTAAGATGATTAGACGCAAGTAATCCAAGTTTAAAGAATTAAACGCATTGGAAGCACTTCCGACATAGGTGGTAAAATCGTCAACTAAATTTTTGTTGCAAGCATGGATGGTATCTCCAAGAAAAGCTAACGTAACATGCATAGGGAGCGTACCGGCTATACCAGTTTTTACAGGATCCAAGAGCTTAAACATGTATGGTGTGAGACAATCCATAATAATACGATTCAAAATTTTATAATCAGCGTTCATTAACGCAATTAACCGAAACTTGGATGAAAAACTATCAGGATTAGGTTTGGGAATGAGCACACCAATATAAGAATTAAAGGTAGGGTCCAAAGTGCCACCTCCAAGCAGCTGATTATAAACATCCGCCAGGATTGGAGCCATTTGGACTTTGAAGTGTCGATAAAAAAATCTGCGTGAGTTCGTCAGGCCCAGCCAAAGCAGTTCGATTGAGCGCCGCGATGGCCTGATTAACCTCATCTACTGTAAACGGTCCACCAATCTGTCGACTACCCTTAATATCTGAGGTATTCCAGGAATCTTGTCGTACACAAAATGTATTAGGACAGAAATGTTTAATCTGAAATAGAGTTTTGTAATGTGAACGCATGTGTCGATAAAGGTCAGCGTCATTCTGTTTATCCATTAATAGTAATGAAAGTATTAATGAATTGGCCCTTGGCTCTTTTACGTTTAGTGATGAGATGTGATTTTTGGGGGTGTTCATTCAGTGACGGTCATTCACACCAACCTTGTTTCAACCTTCTGCGGACAATAATACTCTTATAGTGCCGTGCATGTACTAATCTAATAGCAACTTGCAACTTTTTAATAGTAATTAATTGAGTAGGATTAGCTGGGACCAATCTATTAAAGCGTAGCAGCATATCATATAAATAATCCAATTGCACTCTACTTTCGGCACTAATCATTTTCGAGAATTCAATGGATTGAAATTTAATATTTTCTTAGTTGAATCTACAGTCGGTGCTGTGAGCCACCAGCCTGCTGTCCTATTTAATGTTAAAATAATATTATAATAATCCTCATTCTGTAAGTGCTCGACGTTCAGTTTCCAATTATATCTATTTACAAAATGTTTGCCCACTGGCTAGCTATAGCCGACAACCAAACATCGATGGTTAGAATATCCTAATGGTACCACCCTAATATTCTTAAAGTTAGAAAACATCGCTCTAGGGCAAAGTTGCATGTCTATCTTACACCAACCGGTATTATAAAAAAAGGTCTCCCCTATAGGAGAATCGTGTTGACTTGTCGATAAGTCCACCAAATTAAAAATTCTCATTAAAGAATTTAACTCTTTACTAGTATTTTGCCCAGATGAGCCAACAGTATTTATTGTAGTATTAAAGTATCCAGTAATGATCAGAAAATCGCTGTCACAACGTTGCATTTCCAACGCTAAAACATTGGCTAGCATTGCTTCACGCTGCCTCGCATTGTGAGTGCCAGACGGTAAGTATACACATAAAAGATGGAAATTTCTAATTTGCACAGCAATAATGCAACCTGTTCCATGCAAAAAGGCACTAAATGATATATCGTTACGGATGAAAACCGAATTTCCGGTACTGGTATCACTGTGAATTGTATATAACCTGATAACTGAGAATTTGTATATCGTGACTAGTAGTGTCCTGTAAGACCTCCACATCCACATTCTCTTGATAAATAAAGCGCCTTAAACTGGCGAAAGTAGCCTAGTTATAAGCTCGCGCATTGCTAAATGTACTTACTTTAAGCGTCTGCATGCTCTGCAAACACATAAACAAAGCCACAAACACAAAAGAGACCATTCTGCAAATGTATAACTATAACTAAGAAACCAACAAACGTATTTTCACAGCGCATATAAAGACCGGCAGTACATTAGTTCTTACCTGGAGAAATCAGTCCCCACCGATCAACAAAAACACTTTCAGTTATTATAGCGCCTTTACACATGTAAACACACACTATTTAACTTTGGTTTTGCGTGTCACTATCCACACCTGTTACTAATGATTGCCCTGCAGGGGCACTGGACAGCCCTGCACTCTGAAGACTTGGTATTCGCATGCTTAATTTGTTTTTTTTTGTAGACAGATGTAAATCACAAAACGAGGAGTCAGATAGCAGAGGTCGTTTACATTGAATGCATTCCGAATTTTCCAAGCTAGATGACAGCGGTAAAACTGCAGACTACTTAACGTCAAAATTGCAACTAGCGCACAGAGGTGGCGGGGGAACCACGCCACTGAGAAATTCACAATCACCTGGTACAAGAGCTGTAGGACCAGTAAAAGGTTCTCCGAAACCTGGGACAAGCTCTGCTTTATTTGTCACTACCAAAGTAGGGGCTAAAGGAATAGAACGCTGCTGCAGAACCACACCGAGATCATCGTTTGTTGTCATACATTCACTAAATGACTTATCTTGTAATATGTCACTTGATTTAGCCGGGCACTCCCTGTGGAATAAAACAGAATCACTTTCTTTACTCGAGTCTATCTCAGCCACAGAAGGTTGTCTTGACGGAAGAATTGGCGGGGACTCGGAATTGTTTTTACTTGCTAAATGCTAGTTTTCACTACCCACTGGGGAAAATTCATTTTAATTAAGTTGAAATGTGGGCTCTTGAATACATGTTTCACTAGAAACGCTATTGTCTTTCAACTGTATCAGACTGCAATTTGACCAACTATAAAGATTTGTATTCTATGCGAATTAATAATCGTATAATGTGGAATCGCCTTCTTCACTTCAGAAAAAAACACCAATCTGCGGCCATTGTAAACGGGGTAAGAGCAGTCGTTGGTGATGATTAATTTTCACAGACCTGGTTACTGTTCCAAATTAAGTAAAAAAAAAGTCTTCCACCTGTTTGTCACTAAGCACTAATGGTATTATTCCCACACTTATCGTTACGACTTCTGGCTCTTTCACCACTGATAATGGCGTTACTACGTTGTTCATATGAAATTTTAACACACAGTGGCTATCGCGTGTAAGTTGGTCCACCAATGTCGTATTTGCAAGTTTCAAAAATATTTTTTCAAGTGAAAATTTACTTCAAAAGAAAGTATATCAATGCCTGGAATTTTCTATTGCTGCCACACATTCAATTGTGCAGCTTCAATCGTCGGTTTCTCTGGTAAGGAAAGTAGGTCTACACTTATCGTATTTCTACATATAATAGGAATATTATGATTTACTGACAAAGTTATCCAAAACGTAAGAGAAGAAAGAAAATAACAACCAGCAATAAAACTGGTTCTACTCCCACTACGCATACAATTCGCCTCGATCTGAAGCACAAACACTGCTCACGCAAGAGTAGGAAAGACATCTTTCTCCAACCACTACATCGAGCGAACTGGGCACTCACCCGCTCAACTACCCCTATCGGCGCTAGGGCGCAACACACTTCACTGAACTGTTTCGTTGTAATTAAAGCCAAACTTAAAACTTTAATAGCTATATTAATATTGCAAGTTTGGCTTTTATTGCTGAAATTAAAACATCAGTTATTCATTTTTGATTATTTTGTTGTGGTTAAAATCTTGCTTATTTCTGATTTTCACGTGTTTGGTAAAAACGAATGAGTAACAGAAAAAAATGAGTTTGGAACATATTTGGTTTGTGTAATGAAACAAACAAGAATTTTAGTAAACAAAGCCTATTCTGAGTTTTAGAACGTATCTGCTACCCTTGTTATTGCCGTGGCATAGGGAGAAACGATTTAATGCTTTTTCTTTAAATAAACAGAGCATAGAGAATATTTCATTAAAATACTCCTACGGTAACGAACCGGTTTAGACATCGAGTTGGTGGACGCGGGTGGTGGCTTTGGAAAGGTCCGGGTCCCCTGAGCACAGCGATAATGTCAGAAATCTGGCCCGGGCCCCAAGACCCCAGAAATGAGGTCCCGAAGTTTTGGCCTCTGGTCAATTCTATTCGCCTATTAACATCGAGTTGTTGGACGCAAGTGGTGGCGTTCGAAAGATCCGGATCCTCTAAGCAGAGTGGTGATGTCAGAAATCGGTCCCGAGCCCCGAAGCCCCAGAAATGGGGTCCCAAAGATTTGGGCTCGGTGCAATGGCAGCTAATATCAATTTTGGACTCGGGCGCGGGACCCGTGCAGCGCTGCGTTTGAATAGCCAATTCGAATTAGCAAATATGGTTCGATAATGTTGAAATGAGCGAGTGAACACCCAGCCACGGCAACACTTTCTAAATCGGATATCATTTCTACAGTATTGCTTGTGCTCCTTATCAGATTTGTTTCTTCGTAACTTGTGCAATCGAATGGGCTTGGGTTTTCTTTCCTCTATTCCCTGCAGTTGCATCAACAGCCACTTAGTTTGACTTGCGACATCTAACTATGAATGATCAAGACAAACAATTAATGGCCTACTTCGAGATGCTCAAAGGAACCGAACTAATCAAGGTAACCAAACATCATATCCATATAAAGCCACGGCAACACTTTCTGGATTTTGATATCGTTGCACAGATACCAAAGTGATGTCATGGTGGGGCTACAGCACCCCTCAGTTCTTGCACCACTTTCATGATTACACTAATACTCGACCACTCTATCAATTGCAGCTAGGGTGTGGTCCGAATGGAACAGCAGAGAAACTTTCCGTAGTTTGTTTTGGCCAGAGTATAGCGATTGCAGGGTGCCCTTCTTCAGAATGGCATTGGCTTGGTCGATTCGATGCCATTGGCTCAGTAATCGATATTGGCCTGGTCCGTGTACCTTTGCTGATTTATGGAGGCATCGTGGTCCCTATCATCAACAACGTCAGCACTGATTGCAGTCTCGAGGCATGAGATCACATTGTCCAGTTGATAGGTGCAACAGACAATGAGACGGAGATCGTCTTTAGTGAGACGCGGGAAGGTTGTGGTGATATCGGCAACTGGGAAGGCGTGTAACCAAGCGGGACAAATTTATTGAGCAATGCGCAAGCAATTTAGAGCGCCTGAAAGCCACGCGTCAGCGATACGTTGCGAACTGGGATAGCAAAGTAGCGAAATCTTGCTTTTAGCCGTCCAAAGAACTGCTCGATGACGAATCGCACCTTTATGACTCGTCTTGACTTGTTGGCTTGCCCAGTCGACTGCTGGGCAGCTCCAGCGGCCCTGCTCTGCAGAATATAAAAATGGATGGCACTTGCCTACACACTTGGGCTGGTATACCAAAAGTCACGGTCCGCCACCAGAATGTATCGCCTGCTTGCATGAAAGGCAGTTGGTTACTCTGGAGAATATTATTGAGAATGGAGGCATTATTCTGTGTTGCAGGGCAAGGACCAAGCAAAGCCACCAGTCGCCCGTTAGAGAGGGCGAGCGCTATAAACTTGTTTAAGATGTTCTTCTGCACGGACCAGGTTTTGCGATGAAAGGCATAGTTTTTCGAGCTCTGGCATTCTCGAGAACCACCATCCGCAATGGCCTCCAGCCAACGTTTGCTGATTTGAAACAGAAGTTGGGCAGCGGTGCTGGCTTTTCCAAGCAATGTGGCTCGATCAGGTGCATGATATAGCTACTCCATCACTTCGCGCGTCGCAGCGATTGCCGCACAAAATTTTCGAGCCACAGCGTGCCGTTTCAAGCTCACCAGAGAGCCGATGTTTTTGTTGGCGAGGGCAGTCCTGATCTTGCATAGGAACACGGCTAGCTGGTGACGGTGGGTTCAGCGAGGGGCGACATCTTGTAAGATATCCTGAAACTGGGCCTTGTTGTAACCAAACCAGATCTTACAGCTTCAAAATCGAAGAACCAATGTAGCGAAGGGAGCATGATTGGCTACAAATTGCTGTATTAATTTTCTTTTAATTAGCTAAGATAGTTTTTTCATACGCTCAAACAATTTAGTTCTGATATAGTTCAATGTTTAGCCACTAAAGGATAGAACTTATGTGGGTAGTTGTTGGAGCCGACTGTCCTCGTGGTTTCTGAGCTTGACGCATTGCGGCGCCACCTCTGTGTGTTTAAACTGGTCTGTTTTGCTGCTAGCGTTTGCCGGTTCTTCGTTGGTTGAAAGTTCGTAGTGTGGGGTGCCGAAATGGAGCTTCTGGACTTTGGCGTTCAACGACTATCTGTTGAATGTAGCGATGTGTGAATATGGAAGTTTGTATAAAACAACTAAATCGTTTCTACTTTTCGCTGCTAAATCGTTTCGTAAAGTTTCGTTTGCTTTAAATAATCTGTAAAACAGGGCTTGGAAGTTTTAAAAACATGGGAAGGAGAGTGGAGGAAATAGGAAGTTTTCCAGAATATAACTTAAACAAAGGTCTACTAATATTTTGCTTAAACCTAATTAAGGTGATACATTTAAGAGAAACCTTTTGTTCAGTAATTAATTCTTTTTAGTGCGAAAGTGAAATTTTTAACTAAAAGGAACGTGTATTTCCTGGCCCATTGAAACAGCTAAATAAGTGATTCTAATTGGGGAAGTAAATTTTGGAGTATTGAATTATTAGTGTTTTCGATTAATTACAAATAAAGTACTTATGTGTGGCATTTGCTATCAATTAAAGATTTGCCGAGAATAGTCGCGCTGGGTTTTGTTGCTGGATTTTTGATTGCTTTAAATAGTTGCTTTGCTATTGAGGGTCAAGAAATAATTGAATTAAATTAAACTGTAATTTGGATTAGTATTAAATAGTATAAATTCAATTAACGCTGACGATAGATAATTTTTCACGACACTGAAAAATTTAATAAACAAGGAGAGTTGTATTTCATTAAATTTAGTGTTTTTCTTCTTTTTTTAATTCTTCAATAGTTCCTAGAATTCAATTAAATAATTCATCATCTATAAATTTGATTAAATCATATCAATTAAAAAGGATCAAATTACCAATTAAATAGTGAAATCGGTTGCTGAGGTATCAGGAGATTATGACATGCGAGGAGCTATTGTAATTTCCAAGGTATTAAAGGTGAGCTGGTGTGAGTGCTTTGAATGCGTGAGATTCCCTCCCATTTCTCTGTTGCTACTCTGTCAGTGTTATTGTCACTGAAAGTTAAATTCTTTTGAAATTTGAGAGAAGAATTTGCTGCTGTTCATAGTAAACTCTCGGATTCTTTTAGCGTAGAAAATAGTATTAAAAGTTTCATTAGCTAAACTAACTGAGCTTCTGGAATAGGACTGCCCCCTGCATTCGAGTCACGTTTTTGAAATTAAACTGTAACAAACATTGTCATTGCCAGAATTCCTAACTATTTCTTTGACTTGAGAATCTCCAAACCTAGGGACTAGTACTTACTGCCTTAGGAAGATAGCAACAAAACGAAAGAAGTTCCATGGAGGGAAATGCTTCCTCCAGAGTTGGTAAAGAAGATTCAGACTCTGGAGAGGATGCGTTACTGTTGAGACCAATTTATTTTGAGTACTGCGAGGCTTCGTCTCACGTTGGGAATCTCTGTGTGTGAGGGAGTGGATATTTTATTTGAAATTATTCTGTTCAGTTTTCTTTTGGATTTTGTATTATTATTATTTATCATATTCACATTGAAGCCCTATGAATTCCCATAGAAGACAGGCTTCGTCACAGCACTTGCTGCCACCGGCTTGCAAATACAAGAAGTAATCGCAATGACGTTCGTTCATGGCCAGGAGACCTTGCCGGCTGAGTTGGTCATCAAGGTGACGGCATTCGAGCAAGGAATCAGTTAACTCCAGTCCATGGTGCCCATGTGAAAGAAGAAGATGAGCGAACCTTGAGGCACAAAGAAGCGATGGTCGACAAGAAGTAGCATTCCTAGGCCCTTGGAAATAGTGAACCTTTTCACTTGTTTGGAAGTATGGCATCCAAATGTGCATGATGGAAGACCAAATCTACTTTGGCTGTTGGCTGTACTGTGAGAACTCACCCACACATGGTTCAGGTGGTTTGGAAATTGTTTGAGCCGGTTGCTCATCGCCAGGGCTATTGTCCCCTCCTATCTCGGGCTCTTGTACACACTCACTGTGGTCCTCCTCGTGGCCCAATACGAGATCACCGCCGCCGTCCGAGTCGTCATTGTGGCTGATCTGCAGGTTTCTATGAACATTCGCTGGAACTTGGCCACCTTGCACTGTTTCAGTGTTAAATTGCCATTTGCGAGCCTGGTAAATGTTGATACAGTTCTTGTAAATGCTTCCTTCGGTGGATTAATTTTCAGAATCTACCCGTTGGAGTTTGCTTTTGCGGCCATCAGTCATACAGACGACATTTGGTTTATCGCGGAAATAATTGATGAGGGATGGTGTGTGAAGGTGTGGCTGGTACGGATCGTATCGCACATTGCCTTTCTTCTTCGTACCGCCTCCGACACATTTACCGTGAACCATTCTTATTAACTCTGGAAAGGTAACATAATGGACACACAGAAAAGGATTTGTTTTCTGAAAAACAAACCACTCGCTAAGTCAGATAGCAATAATTGTTTTGACAATGTTTGAAAAAGCGTCTTCAAGAAATCGTTTGGAACGATGTATACTCAATTGCTT